>JAJOOE010002746.1:0-114689 GCA_036250405.1 Solanum raphanifolium | reverse complement strand
GTGGTTCCACACTTGGTCAGATTTCCCTGATTTGTCCTCCATGCCTTGCCTGCTGATCTACGGTCATCACCTACGGACCGTGAATGGACCTACGGTCCATAGATCACCTCCGTGAATGTCTTTCTTCTGCATTTCTTTCAGTTGTCTCTACACTTCCGCGCCTGAACGTCTTTCCTGAAAAACATGATAAAAACACATCAAAACCAATATAAAAAGGCCTTAGACACACACAACTTGTAAGTGAAACGTATTAGAAATACCGTAAACTCACGGTATATCAGTAAGTTTCCCGAGAGGGAACTTATTTCCATCTAAAGCTTAGCCTAGTCACTATTATATTGCAAATTTCCTATCGAAAACATGTACCTAACGATTTATCTCAACTTGTATTGCAGTCACACTCCAAGAACTTCTCCCCATACTTGATTTTCTTATTATTTTTGCTGTTTTTACTACTTGTGACAAAACCCCCCATTTGATATTTGACACTTTTGTGTCACCACCTTTAATTTGTTATGTTTTTGTTCGTCAATGTCTTTAGCTATGACTAGTTAGAGCTAAATTTTATTTTTCTATCAATTCTTAAAACCACTCCCTTGGGACACGACCCCAACCATTGGTTGGGTTACTATATTATCGACGATCGTAGACACTCGTACCGTAGGTTAGTGTCATTGGTCACGATAAGTATCAATGGATAGTCTCACTTATGAAGAGGTACCAGTTGAAATCCTTGATTGCCAGGTTCAAAGGTTCAGAAACAAAGAAGCCTCTTCAGTTAAGATTTTGTGGAGGAGTCAGTCAATAGAGGGAGCTACTTGGGAAGTAGAGGCAGCCATGAACGCCAAGTATCCTCATCTCTTTCCTTCTGATTCCATTCTAGCTTGAGGTAATAGTCCCTCTTCAGTTTTTTCAGTCATTCATGCGTAGATTCAGTCTTAGTGTCATGTTCCTCCAGTTTGTACTTGCATTTTACGCGTAATTGCATGTCCTTGAAACTTAGTTCAGTCAAAAATCAGTTTCTAGTAATTAGTGGCAGGGTTTGTAGCTCTTTCCCTCCCTATCCAACTAGTTTAGACTTCATTCAAGGACGAATGTTCGCAAGGGGGATATAATGTAATACCCCATATCCGAAAATAGACAAAACCAACAGATTTCTAGAAGTTGCAGGTCGAGACCCTCATAACCTGGTCTCTAAAGTTGATCGACAAACAGAAAGGATGGATCGTCGATCGGTCCGTAGGTCGAGACCCTCAGAACCTTATCTCTAAAGTCGATCGATGGACTGACAGGACGGATCGTGGATCAGTCCATGGATCGTCGATCCGACCGTAGGTCGAGATCCCTAGAACCAATCCTCTAAAGTCGATCGACGGATGGACATGATGGATCGTGGATCAGTCCACGGACTGTCGATCAGTTCTATCAGTGGCTTCAATAGATTTTAAGTCAGGGTTCGTTTGGTCATTTCCTCATGCGTTGGAATCCTAAACTATGTCGTTTAACCCCTAAACTATGTTGTTTTGGTCAGTTTTAGCCTAGTAAACTAATTAGAACCTAACCGAATCAATTATTCACCAAAAAAATTCATCAAACTTAGAGCAAAATAAAGGAGAAAGTCGAGCAACCCTAGTTCAAGAATGCAACGAGTTTTCATCAGTTCCAGCCCCGAAAACAAATGATTTCTCCGTGAATTTCATCACCAGGTATGTGGGATTTCAATAGTGGGTTCCTTTCACCCATTAGGTCCCTAGAATTTAGTCAGATTCTTGATTCCCTTAATATTATACCTAGGGTTTCTAGAATTTCAGTAGATCGTTACGAATTAGTTACTTTAATGTTCCTAATCAAATTATCATGATTTTAGTATGGTTTTACGTAGATTCTTTCATAAATTTAGAACCCTAGCTATGTATTTCTTTTAGTTCATGAATTACACATACTAGGTCAGATATTTCAGATATACATGTCTCAGATTTAAATATTTCATTATGAGTACATTAATGTTGCATTTTCAGTTACCATGTCAGTATTTTGAGCTATCCAGTATTACAGAAATTCAGTCATAAATTGTTAATTACATAATCAATTGGGAGAAGCTTAATACCGAGTGTACTAGGGTCAGTCACCCTCAAGTCCCAGAACTACGTACCCCGTAGGTTGTAAGTCCCCTCTGTGGGCATCATTTTAGTGATCACGCCAATCATGCCTCTATACCTCTGGCAGGGTATATTGGGTCCTCTCGATGGGGCGTATACATCGGACTCGATATTTAGCTCATGTAGTTTTATGTCGTTTATTAGTAGCTCCCTTAATAGTCAGATTCTATTGCATTGACCATGTTATCAGATACATTCAGATTTTAGTTTCAGTATGATATAAACTTGGTCATTGCATTCAGTTAGTTCATGTTCAGTATTTCATGTACAATATCATGTTTATCTTATCATTGCTCAAATATATGCTTTGGTTTAGTTATGATTATTATTTAGCTTTACTCTATCCTGCATGCTCAGTACCTTTCAAGTACTGAGACATACTCTGTGCTACATCTTCTCGTGATGTAGGTTCATGTTCTTATCTTCCAGATCACGCATAGATCGGTTCCCGATCTTTAGCTCAGTAGTATCTGTGGTGAGTTCTCCTTCTTCGAGGATGATATGTATGTTCCTTTGCTTTTAGTCTTAGTTCCAGTTTTTGCTAGGTTTAGCTGGGGCATGTCCCAACACTTCTAGTTAGTTAGAGGCTATTTTTGAAACATAGTTAGATTCAACTTTAGCATTTGAGTTTGACCTTTTAGTTGTTGTTAAACTCTCTGTTTTATATATTTAGATAGTTTATGGGATTTCCTCATCATTTCAGTTTATCTCATGATTTAGCTTCCGCACAGTATTTCTTTACTTCAGTTTATTTAGTATGCTTATGATATGCCTGCTCAGGGTTAGCTTGGGGTCACTCGTGATCTTAGGTCTCGTGTCCGTGTCCTTGGGGTAGCCTGAGGGCATGATACCATGGGCTTAAAACTATGGGCTCAAAATCATTGGTTAATAATTTATTTATGTATGCAATTCTTATCTGTGTTTCAATGTATTCTAGACTGTGTTAAAAACATTTAAATAAATATAAACAAATGTAACATATTTAATCAATGGCATATAAGAAATGTAATTAAACGAAAAATTATAATTTGATCAAACTGAAAAAATATTCAGTGTATATGCAACACACTGTGACAAAAATAATGATGATCAAAGTTAATTAATTAAAATCCTAATATTTTCACAAACACGGATAATTATCAATAAATTGCATTGAAATTGCAAGACACGTATTTTGAAAAATTTAACGAATAAAATACTTCAAAATATTCAGTTTTAAATATCAAGCCAAAATTTGAAGTCAACAATGACAATGAATGAAGCATTCTTACTTAACTCTAAATCACCTCTTTCATGAAACTTGTAACACCCCAAAGATTTATAAGCTAAGGCCCGAACTATTCTTTATTTACATGTAAGAGTGTACCAGGTGATTCTTAAATTACGCATATGTGAAAGATCAATTCTTTAGTGTGGGAATAAATTTGGAAATGAATTAAGGTAACTAGAATCCCCTAGCACAAACTTGAGTTGAAAGTCTCCTTACTGATTTAGTTTTGATGTAAGATTATAATTGAGACAACTTTAAATGATCATATCTCTTAGAATACAAAGAGTTAAGTGGCCCATAAACGATCAAATTAAACGCATTTGAATCCTCTTTACAATTCCACCAATTTCTCAACAATCTGATTTTTGAGTAAAAATTTATGATCATTTTAGTAACCGGATACACTGTTGTGACGAATTAGCCAACATGATAACACTAAAAAGTGTCATTTTGTATGTTTACCTCTAAGAAAACCCTAAACGAATTTCTTGACTAATTAAAGACCCAAAACAATCATATTTTCATCTTCTAATTCATCAATCTCTTCTCTCTCAAATCCTAAGGCTAAACTCTAAGGAAAAATCAAAGTCTAAAACTCCATTCAAGATTATTTCAATCTTTTTCAAGATTCTTCTTTGAGTTAAGTTTTTCTCCAAGAATTCCATTTTTTCCAACTCAAAATCCTCACTACAATTATGAGTCACTAATGAAAATCATAAATCTTGGCCATAGAGATTTCAAGAAACCAATTCAAGAATCTCAAGTAAGGTTTTCTTGATTTTTCTCCTCCAAGCTAGGGTTTAAAATGTCACGACCCAAACCGTCGTGATTGGCACCCACACTAACCATCCGGTGGGAGAACCACTACTACAACTCAAACTAAGCAATTAAGCCAAAACTAAGGCAATTAAGTTACGGAAGCAAACTAATTAACTAAACAAATGCTGAATTAACAACCCCTAGAACCTGAAAGTCAATGTACCAAAACTCTACTAATGACAAGTGTAAGAACAAGGGGTACAACCGTAAAACTAAAGAACACCTTAAACAAATAGTTTGAGTCCGAAAAGAGTGGACTTAAACAAGAGAGATCCACGGCAGCCTGATGGAACAGGCTCACCCTTGAATCCGGTCACGCTCAATAATCACCTAGCTGAGGTCATCAATAGGCGCCTGAAGAAGCCATGTACTTAACAAAAATAAGAGCAAGTGCAATATCAGTACACAACCATAGTGTACTGGTTGGATCACACGGCTATCCCACTAACTGAAACATATATAAGTAATTACAACAATATAACCATATAACATTCCGAATATCAACAACATTGAGTAACACAATCTTCATGGCTTAAGAGAACCACACCACAACCACTCTTAAAGTCCACTTATGCAATGCATGAATGAAGTCCCATTCCCTCACTCACACTAAGTAGAACTCTTTGAGAAGTCATAAGTCATAGTCCATGTTCATAAAAATAAGCCAATATATTACAAGTCAATGGTCCTCTCATGGAACCCAATTCAATGGTCCTCTCATGGAACCCAAACCCAAATAGTTAGCATGTCGGAACGTGGCAATTCGATACCATATTTATACCGGAACGTGGCAACCGATCCCATATTTATGCCGGAATGTGGCAACTGATCCCATATTTATGCTGGAATGTGGCAATCCGATCCAAGTAAGTTATGCCGGAACATGGCAATCCGATCCCATTCACACACCACAATCACAATCACATTGTATATTCTCACAATCATATAACAAGAGGTGATTCATTGAATAAAATTATTCAATTATCCTCATTTACGATTAGGGTGATCAATAATGCAACATTCGCATACATACATGCATTATAATGAAGCAATTACAAACATATATCACACCAACATGAAATCACAACCATCACCTACCTCTAATCCAAGCTTGAATCCCCTAAGGCACTTGAACTTTCCCTTTCCGGATTCTTCCCGCTTGTTCGTGGTCTAAAAACATACAATTAACGCAAGGATCAACAATCAAAGGTCTAATTATCCGGATTATAACAAACCCAACAACCCTAGACCAATCCCAAGATCCTAATACCTAATTTAGGGCTTTTTCCCTTATAAATTCCAGATCAAAACCCCCCATCAATAATTACTCATGAATTTACATTCTACGGTTCGAAAAATGGATACGGGGAGTTAAAACCTTACTTTTAGCCTCAAGAATAGTGAAAAATGGTCAAGAAGTCGCCTGGGGTCGTCTCATTAGCTCTAAAAATCGAAAAGTGCTAAATAAGGTCATTTAGGGGTTTATTAATGACTTTAAGTCACGTCTGGCCCACCACGGCGGACCCATCCCGCTACAACGGCCCCGCCCTGGCGGCTCCTATCCCGCTCTGGCGGCCTACACGGAGACAAAATGTTACCCATTCATGCTAAGATCATTTTCGGGAGTTCTACTCGCCCAAATTCGATTTCATAAAGTCGTACGGGTTCCTTAACGTCTTAGCTATCTATTCATGTGGTCATAATTAGATCTCTCATTAATTACCATATTTCCCTACACCTTAATGACTCTAATTTCGTCCAAATTTGGACTAGGTTGGGAAATTCCAAGTTACTACGAAAAAGTTTTTTGGCCCCAATTCTTTCTTCATTGGCTTTTACCTAACAATGGAAGCAGGTTGTTACAATAGATACCAATTTACCCTTCACTCGTCTCCGAGTGATCCACTAGGAGAAGACTAGCTAAATTAAGGGTAAAGTAGTATCTGAATCGTCGAATTACTGGGGATACTTGTCTCCCATGCCCTTCTTATCGAATCTCATTACCCCCTAAGGGTTTCACATCTCCAACCTCAAAACCAACCAATTGAATACCTACACATCCTCCCTTACAATACCTCAATGAAGTCATCTCAACACTCGAGTGATAATTATTGTTGTATATAAACATAACTAACAACAACAACGATTCTCAATAACCCAAAGTTGATCGCACACATGCCTGCAACATGTTATCACGAACTTTGACACAACATCAGGACGAATCCTTTCTCACATAACTATGATAAAATTATAAATTAATACTCGCTACAATTACGAGGGATCCTAAACAAACCAACACACATTCATAATACCCAAACAATCACAGTTCTTAACAACATCTCCCTCCCACAACATAAATTCCCATGAGCTTAAGTTATAACAATTTTGATCTTCAAAAATCAGATACTCATCGAGGGATATGTCTAAGCATACAACCCCTCCAACAACACTATCAAAATGCTAGATTTAGTAATTGTAGATTACCTCTTAAGAACAGTAGAATTGGACCCAATGATCCCCACATTCAACCACACATAATCGATACATGACCTCGACGACAAGATGAAATATTAGATTGTCGGACAACCATAAATACGTAGGGTAGCTCTTCTATAAATTCTCATCAGCAAGGTGGTACATGTATAACCACTGACTACTTTAACAACTCTAAGACAACACCACATATGCCATCTGAAATAACCATGTCTTCTGAAATCATCCCACTCAACCAAGAGAACATCGCAGGATTGGTAAACCTGATCCACCACTAGAGATTCACCCACAAAATGAAAAACACGCGTGGCCATAGCTAGTTCATCACCCTCACAACCATGTACAAAACAAAATAGATGGTCACATAAGAATTTATCGAATAACACGAAAGGTTTTCCTTTCAAGAGTCGATACCAGCCATTTCCATTCACTTGACACAACATACTCTTCACATCCTTCGACTGCAGCCAACACTCTTAATACAAACAACCATCATAACCACTCCGACCATTGACCTTACTTTAAACCAACACTTTTTAAATGAAAACCTTTCTAAGGTACTTTAACAATCAACATTAATCAACTTTACGACTCAACCCAGGTGTAAATCTTTTCAAATGCTCAATACCTGATACAATTGATCATTCCTCACCTTGAAATTCATACATTGACAAAATATATCACCACGAATGTAAACTTTTAATGAAAAATCTAGACTGTAAATTCAACTGTATAACACAATCCCCTTATCTATCAACATTAGCTAATACCTCGAAGATATTTATGAATTCATGGATCTTCACTTATCATGGATCGCATCTCCATCAATTTCACAACATCCTTCGCTAAAATTCAATCGTATTCATTACTAAACTCAAAACAAAAACAAAGCACTTATAATCACACTCGAGCTAATGTCTGTACACTCCTTTCTCAAGTATTTTTCGATAGTTTTTAACCAATCCGACACACTTGTGACACTATTACCATAGCCACATCAAAACAAATGATATCATGCATCTGTGAACCCAATTAACTACTCCTCTAAAGATAACTCTTTAGCCTTAAGAATCAAATAAAATATTCTTGCTCTAGCCTCTCTCTAAAGGTTGTACTACATCCCACCATTTTTCTTCATCATGATTCTAGCTCGTTAATTTCTATTTGAATGGTGTCCCACCATCTCTTAAAACTTTCCATACAACCACGTTACTCACCAAATATTAAAAAAAACCACAACCTTAGATACTCGCAAGTCGTAATTACTATACAAAATTCGCTCAATCAATAATCTTATTATATAGTTGAATCCTATTACAATTAATCGCGAACTCTTATTACCATTACACTCAGTTAGCCCTGACTATCACTAATAAGCCAACATTTCATCAACATGACACCTCAAACTCAGGTAAACTTATCAAATTTGAAGGACTAACCCATTCTTGGTACAGACTTTCTTACTAAAATCTTCAATTTTCTTCACCTACGTATACACATTGGGACTTTCTTTATCCATAAGCTTCTCATTCCGGTATTAATCCACTCCCTTATGGATTAAGATAAAATCATCAGTCCTCATACTACCCTCCTTCTTCTTATCAAATAAGATAGAAGTACCCCACTTGGAAACACTAGGACGGATGAATCCTTTATCAAGACTCTCTTGGATTTGAGCCTTAAGCTCTCTTAATTCTACTGGAGCCATACGATATGGAGGGATGGAAATGGGGCAAGTGTCAGTCTCCAATTCAATGTACAAATCTATATATCTATCCGGAGGCATACCAGTCAAGTCTGTAGGAAACACTTCCTTAAACTCAGACACCATATGAATAGACTCAATAGAGGGAAACTCAACCTCAACATCCCTAACATGAGCCAAATCATCCAAACAACCCTGCCCTACCAGTTTCCTAGCCTGAATGAAGGATATGATCTTAGCTAGCTTAGGCTTGTACACCCCTTCCCACTCTAATCTTTCCCTACCAAGGATCTTTAGAGTTACCGACTTAGCATTACCATTATGCTCGGTATAATAGGGGGACAACCAAGTCATGCCTAAGATTATATCAAGTCAGTCATATCCATCATAACCAAATCAACCCAAGTCTAAAGATCCAAAAACACAACAAGACAACACGATAAACATGGGTGACTATGGCTGACTCTTCAACAGGGATAGAAACATGGATAGGGGGATCAAGTATATCACAAACCACATCAAATCCCAAGACAATTGAACTGACATACAAATAAGTAGAACCCGGATCAAACAAAACAATAGCCATCCAACTCAGACAACCACTTGTGACCACTGCATCACACCCTGAAACTCGGTCTTGCCCGGGAAAACATAAAACTGATCCCTGTCATCTTGACAGGCAACCACTTTGCCTTGTGCATTACCATTTCCCCAGCCTCCACGGCCTCGCTGATTTCCTCCTCATATGCCCAGGTTCTCCACAATTTAACACACCTTATGACTCATTCGATTGCTGAACACTGAATTAGATCACGGGGGTTAGTTTAGGTACTATTCGGGGTCCATAATTATGACCAGGAAAATAGGGGAGACAAGGCTGAGATTCTGTCTCGCTCTAGAAAGAGGAATCCCGCACTAGCGGCCTCGCCTTGGCGGGAAAAGTCCCGCCCCAGCGGCCAAAACGGAAACAGAACGCCTGCCAATAATTTTTCTGGGGTTCTTTTCTTTTCTAAATTCCACAAAGGTTCCCAACTTTACTTAGCAATTTTAGAATAATCCTCATAACTAGGACAATCATTAGTTACCCCAAGTCAATCGTAACGACACACACTCCACAATTTCCCTTACATTACATTCAACACTACAACTCACTCGTTCCTAGGATACACCCAAACATTCACACGATTATCAGTTGGTCGCAATGCACATCCAGATTTCGCTTATGAACCACATCGTATTTTATCTAGGCCATTGCGCCTAATCTCATGATGACTTTCTTTTCATAACAAGCTCCACGACACTCAAGCGGTTTCAACTGGCACAATTTCAACATTTAGGCTAGCATATTGTACATATGAAAGTTCAGACACATATTTATTGTACACATAATCACCTCATCATATTCAAGCAATTACAACTTCACATTCGCAGTTAATTCAAACAACCAGAAGCACACATTCAAAGTTTCCAAGATACAATTCACAAATAAACCCAAATTCTTAATTAAATATTTTGCTCCATGAATGACCATTCCTGATCATCCATGCATTCACACCACCCCTAGGGCCAAATACCAATAGGAAACTTCTCAGTTTCCAATTTGCTTTGCTTGGGGACCCTTAGTCGTTACCACAACATCTAGTTCACTTCGTAGAGATACCAATTGGAATTAGGAGATACCAATTGGATTCCACTCATACCTCAAGAAACAATAGTAGCTAGCGAGACCCACAAAACTGCTAATTTCAATCATAGAACTTAGTCAAACCCAATTCTTAACTGCCTCAATCTTTAACTGATGGTAACTACATCATTAATCAATCTTAGATAAAACATATGCACATTGCAACTGATCAAAAAGATCATCTATCCGAGGCAATGGATACTTGTTCCAAATGGCGACTCTATTAGACTGTCAATAGTCTATACACATCCTCTCTTGCTAGTGATGGTGTTACCACTTTGTTGCTCTAGTTCGGACCATAGAGTGAAGGAGGAAAGATACCAATTTGTATCACCTAGATACCAACTGGATTCAAGTCATAGCACAAAGGAGTAGAAAGAAGTGAGTTTTTCCTAAAGTCCTATAGCCTCTCGAAGAAAAGTACGGATGTCATCGTACCGTTCCACAAGACTCTACTAGACTCGTTTTGGTACAATGAGATCAACAAACCTAGGGCTCTGATACAAATTTGTCACAACTCAGACCTTCGTGATTGACACCCACACTAACCATTCGGTGGGAGAACCACTACTAGAACCCAAACTAAGCAACTAAACCAAAACTAAGGAAATTAAGTTACGGAAGCAAGTTAATTAACTAAACAAATGCGGAATTAACAACCCCTAGAACCTGAAAGTCAATGTACCAAAACTCTACTAATGACAAGTCTAAGCACAAGGAGTACAACCCCGAAACTAAACAACACCTTAAACAAATAGTCTGAGTTTGAAAAAAGTGGACTTAAATAAGAGAGATCCATGGCTGCCACAAGAAACTGGCTCACCCTTGAATCCGATCATGCTCAATAGTCACCTAGCTGAGGTCTATCAATAGGCGCCTGAAGATACCTTGTACTCAATAAAAATAAAAGCAAGTACAATATCAGTACACAACCACAGTGTACTGATAGGATCACGCGGCTATCCCACTAAGTGAAACATATATAAGTAATTACAATAATATAACCATATGACATACCGAATATCAACAACATTGATTAACATAATCTTCATAGCATAAGAGGACCACACCACAACCACTCTTAAAGTCCATTTGTGCAATGCATGAATGAAGTCCCATTCCCTCACTTGCACTAAGTAGAACTCTTGGAGAAGTCATAAGTCATAGTCCATGTCCATGTTCATAACAATAAGCCAATATATTACAAGTCAATGGTCCTCTCATGGAACCCAATTCAATGGTCCTCTCATGGAACCCAAACCCAAATAGTTAGCATGCCGGAACATGGCAATCCGATCCCATATTTATGCCAGAATGTGGCAACCGATCCCAAATTTATGCGAGAACATGCCAACCGATCCCATATTTATGTCGGAACGTGGCAATCTGATCAAAGTTAGTTATGCTGAAACGTGGCAATCCGATCCCATTCACACACCACAATCACAATCACAATGTATATTCTCACAATCGTACAACAAGAGGTGTTTGATGTCATACAATTAGTCAATTATCCTCATTTATGATAATGGTGATTAATAATGCAACATTCGCATACATACATGCATTGTAATGAAACAATCACAAACATTTATCACACCAACATAAAATCACAACCATCACCTACCTCGAATCCAAGCTTGAATCCCCTAAGGCACTTGAATCTTCCCTTTCCAGATTCTTCCCGCTTGTTCGTGGTCTAAAAACATATAATTAATGGAAGGATCAACAATCAAAGGTCTAATTATCCAGAATATAACAAACCCAATAATCCTAGACCAAACCCAAGATCCTAATACCTAATTTAGGGCTTTTCCCCCATAAATTCCAGATAAAAACCCTCCCCCATCGATAATTACTCATGAATTTACATTCTACAGATCAAAAAATGGATACGGGGAGTTAAAACCTTACCTTTAGCCTCAAGAATGGTGAAAAATGGTCAAGAATTCGCCTGGGGTCGTCTCTTCAGCTCTAAAAATTGAAAAGTACCAAATAAGGTCATTTAGGGGTTTATTAACGACTTTAAGTCATGTCTGGCCCGCCACGGCGGACCCATCCCGCTACAGTGGCCCCGCTATGGTGGCTTACACAGATACAAAATGTTACCCATTCACACTAAGATCATTTTTGGGAGTTCTACTCACCCAAATTTGATTCTGTAAAGTCGTACGGGTTCCTTAACGTCTTAGCTATCTACTCATGTGGTCTAAATCATAATTAGGTCTCTCATTATTTACGAGATTTCTCTACACCTTAATGACTCCGATTTCGCCCAAATTTAGACTAGGTTGGGAAATTCCAAGTTACTACAAAAATGTTTTCTGGCCCCAATTCTTTTTTTCATTGGCTTTTTCCTAACGACGGAAGCAGGTCGTCACATAAAAGCTTCTAATAGAGTTCTTCTTTAAGATTCTTCAAGAACCTTATTCTTCTAGGTATGTAAGGCTATCATAATGTTGGACTAGTTTGTCCTCAAGCCCTATATCTACTTCCAAATCAGTAAAAGAGTAATCTAGGATTCTATCCCTAGATTTGAGTATTCTTGAGATAAGTTGATTTTAGTTCTTGAGTTCTGGTTTCTTTTTGAAATTATATTCCTAATTATTGAATTGTTATAGGTTGTGCATTAAAATTATTGAGTTGATTCGTTCATGTCTATAATTTAGCATGAATCCTATGAATCGAGTATTTTTTAGAGGAGAAATACCGTTGAGTTTTGAGTTTCAAATTCTTTAGTCCTTGAGTTTTTGAGTTTGGAGTTCTGAGTACTCAGATTCCTTATTGTTATTAATATCCCCGAGTTGATTCGTTCATGTCCATAATTCCACATGAACCCTATGATTTGAGTTTTAAATTTTGAAAAGCTTTTTAAAGCCAACACTTTAGTTTTTAAATTAAGTTTTGAGAAAACAGTTTCTAAACATTATTAGTATGACAATCGAGTATGCCATTAATGTATGAGCAGTATGGTATCTAGATATACCATCACTGTTTATGCAATATGACCTCCCGAGTCATCAATGATCATATTAAAATATGATTTTGATATGTATTTGAGAAATAGTTTTCATGTATGAATTGAGTAATAGTATAAGGGGACTATGTATTCCCAGAGGTATCAATTTTTACATTGATAATAGAGAAACTAAGATTTCTAAAAGAGTTATGAGTTCAAAAGATATTTCAAGAGAAGTGCCTCTTTTAATAAGGTAGTTTGAGCAATTATCTCAAACCAGAGGAAGAGTTATGTATTTAAACATATGAGCATCCCTACATATATTATTCGGAGTAGTATTGAGCACATAAGGGGACGAGTTCAGACAGCTCAAAGTCCTCATAAAACATGTATGCCAACATGTCTAAAGGTTCATACTTTTTAGATGATTCCTTATTAGTTTTTAAGCATAGCTTAGTAGATCCACTTAGGTTAGGTGTTCTATACCCCCAACAAGGTATAGGACTGTTTTGGCAGCGTGGGTGAGATGTTGCATTATCACGTAGCTCATAGTAATGGTTTTCAGTTCTAGAATCTCCCAAATAGAGTTTAAAGTGTAATTTTATTATATCACTTAATATGTTGAGTTCAAAGATGAGTAAGTATTTCGTAAAGTTTTAATGATGTCACTTCTTTATTTATTTACATTTAGTTGAGTATATATCAATATCTATTATAGTCCTTTCATTCAGTTATTTGTTATTCAACTATATTACATACTCATATATTCAATGTACTGATGCCATTCAACATGCATCTTTTAATGATGCAGATACAGGTTCTTAGGATCCTCAACAAGAGTCTGTTGAGATCACTTCATCCACTCATCATCTTTTGAGTAAGACCTCCTTGTTTGTGGAGGACTCCAGTTTTGTGAGTTATTAGTAATCATTTTTTAGGAGTCATGGGTCTTGTCCCGACACTCATGTTTATATAGTAGTGGCTTCATAAACAGACAGTATTGGATAGTCTTTCAGTTTTAGATGTTTTATTTAAAACTTATGTTCATACTGAGTATATTCAGTTCAGTTTTGAGATTTAGTCAGCCAGGATGAGAGTTCACTTGAGGGCCAGCAATGGTTCTCGAGTGCCGGTCACATCCAGGGTGTAGGATTAGGTCATGACAAACTTGGAATCAGAGCACAGAGTTCAAGTGTCCTAGGTTGTCTATGAAGTAGTGTCAGTAGGATCTTGTTTATGGTTGTTTATGGTTGTGAGGGCCCGACTTTTATAAATGATGGACAATAGATATTTAAGAAAAGTTTCCCTTCTTTCATACTCTTACTCGTGCAATAGATCTATATCATAAGGAACTTATTCTAAATCGTGCGTTTCTTATATCTATTCGACTACCCCTAATACTCTAGGTGGTTGAAAAGCAAAGTCAGATCCTTATTTAGGTGTAACTCTCAGAAAAAATCTTGAGAAAGTCATGAGACTACAGAGGGTCTTGAGAGAAGTCTGTGAGTGAGTTATATTTTGAGTTTCGAAAGAATGCACTCTTAGTCATATGAATCATGCTTAAAGCTAAAAGCTAGATTTACTCTCTTCTCTATACCTTGTTTAGGTTGAGACCCTTATGAGGAAGTGTGTTTTAGAATGCTTGGGTTGTAATTTTCAACCGAAAGATAGTATGAGTTATGATGTTATAAGCAACAGTAGTATAGTACCCAGAGTTAGAGGAAAGCATGTAGAGGTATAGTAATCTATGGAAGGGAGATAGTGATGACGCAAGCTATGTTATTATAGTCGTGCACCCACTAATTTATCAATGGGGAGTTTTCCCTTATGAGTAGACTAAGAAGAGATGAGTTTGTTAATGTTTCATGATAGGAGGTAGAGTAAGAGTTACTAGTTAGGATGAGCTAGAGTATACTTTAACTAGAAAGGAGTTTATGATGATGTGTCATTGTGTTAGTAACAACCAAGTGTATGTATTGAATAAAAGAGCAGGGGTATTCATGAGGTGATAGATCTATGTTAGGCTTATGATCTTTAACGGATAGCCCATAATATTCAGAGGGTTAAAAAACTAATTAGGCAATGATGTATAGCGAATGGGTAAATAGTACTTAATTTGTGAAAGAAAGTGTAGCGGTAAAATTGTCCGTATGAAGACTGAGAGGTAAAGATTGATTACTTTTCATGAGGTCTTAGTGGGCATGTGTTTCTTAATTTTTATTTAGTAGTTGTAAGTTAGTATAGCAAGTGAGAAATCATATTGATATTCGGGTTTCGTAATAAACATTAAGCTTGAATTTGAGATGAGTGTCTTGATCAAAAGAATGACAACATGAGCGTGATGATGTTAGTCTTGAGATGTGATCTGGTAGACTTAACATAAGTAGGTGAGGAATTGAGATGTTTGTTGTGACGAATATGAGTGGTACAAGTGAGAGATCCTAACTTTTAGATAAGGGCAACAAAGTGTGGCTAAGTTATTAGAGTAATAAGAGCATTAAGAGGTGTACTCGAGATTGTATGTAATTAGATGAGGTTCTAATTAAGTTTATAGTTTTCATTTATGCCTATTTTTGAGTCATCAATGTGGACTAGGCTGATGTAAGAATTATTTATTACCCTTAAGAGTTTAGTAGAAAGGATTTTATATAGTCAATAACGAGCCTCTTAAATATTGTTCACAGTTTCCTCCAGTTAGGTTAATATAAATATAGAAGGATGTTATTGGTAGGCTAAGAAGAAGCGGTCAGATTAATAATAGTCAGATTAAGTGGCCATATAAGCCAATGAGAAGAGGTTAAGAGAAGGATCTTAGAAAGAGGTCTTAGAAAAAGGAGTCTTAGTACCTTTTTATGGAGAGTTCAGTAGCCATGAGATAAGCCTTTCACAATTATTAGAGTAGAGGGAATGTAGACCAGTTTAGAGATGATGGAATAGATTCATATCTCTCAAGTGTTAGCTTTAGAACTAAGGGGGAGATGATAAGATGATAAACCAAGTCAAGTGTTGAGAATGATATAGTGATGTCTTCAGAAAGAGTTAAAGTGATGTATTAATCCATTCATAATCTTGCATAGTCATCAAGTTTAGTTATTACTGTAGAGAATAGCAGAATAAAAGTATAAATCGAGAACCTTCTGCTAGCCCAAGATCCTTAAGTAAGATTGGAAGACTCAACTTAAGAAGAGGAAGCTAGAAGGGAGAAAAAGTATTTTGGATAAAAGAACTTTGTTATAGAAGAAGACTATTTGATTTTCGTTGTTCTTGGGTTTCTTACAAATGAACAAGACCACCCATATTTATACTTGTTCATGGACGGTTCTAGAAATTCTTCTAGATATTTCTGCAAAGAAAATTCTAGTGAACTTTATCTTCTAGATATCTAGATATTTTTTAAGATAATTATCCTAGATACTATCCTAGAAAACTCTAGAAACATTACTAGAACAATCCATCATATTCCCAAAAAATCAACTTTGACTTTTCACACTCCCCCTTAAAGTGATTTTTTGAAAACTATCCCACACTTGTCGTGGAAGAATTTAAACGAAGCTTTGCGCCATGTCTTGGTGAAGATCTCACCAATTTCTTTCGAAGTCCTCTTGGTTCTTCAGACTCTTCATCAGTAATTGATCTATGAGAATTATCTCATTGTTGAGTACTCAGACTCCCCCTTTTTCTTACCTTCCCAATAGTTGTACTATTCAGATAATCATATGCGATGGACAAATTTGGAACTTTAGGGTTCAAGATTCTAGAACCCGTTCCTTCTAACGCATCTCCATAAACCCAGGAAATTTTATTAGGATCAGTCGCTTCATTTGAGTTGGTGATGAACTGATCATCAATTTCCTGCGAAGCCTCATCACAAGCACAAGATCCATCACCAAATTATCTTTTAAGCTTTTTAAATTGTTTGTCATCTTTAGAGCTTCCACTATTTATGTCGGCTGTCTCTCCACCTAAAATTTGGCCTTCAAGGTCAGCTTCCTCATCTATTTGATATCCATCATCTCCATTTTCTTCCAATATTTGATCTAAGCCAGTGACTAACCTCGATATGGCTGACGATTGATCAAAGACTTCATCTTCCCATATATCTTCTTCAATACTTTCTCAATAAAGGTCACTATCGACATATATAGCTCCAGGCACTGCTTGTTCAAAATTTATTTCATTGATTCCTTCGATAGAAGCTACCATATCACCATTATGAACATTTATAATAGTTTCTAGCTTCATACTAATGACATCAACGTTTCGCCTCTTCACGTGATCGACTGCATTATATTTCGAATCCTCAATCCAATCTTTTTCAAGGTTGATGGAAACCATAACATCTATTGCTCGAGCCTCAGCTACTAAACACTTTCCCCACTCTTCTTCTTTTTCAGCAACCTTTTGAGCCATATTACTCTCATTGTCTCGACAATATCATTTTATGTGTCCTACATTACCACATCGATAACATATAGGAGGTTTCTTAGAATAATAGTTTGAAGGCTCTTCGTTCTTTTCAGACGAGCTTGAATCAGCTGAGCATCGAGAGTGTGACATATCTTTTGATTTTCCTTTGAAGTTTCTCTTGTCGGCTACAAGAGCATCTCCTTCGTTATCCATCTTTGACAAACACACTAGCCAACTGCTTGGCTAGTAATTCATGTGATGACAACAAATTTTCAAATTCCTCCAAGGATGGCTTTTGAGCCCATCCTTGAATTGACGTCACAAATGGAATATATTCAGGTTTCAACCCACGAATGACTATTCTTCTCATTCGTGCTTCAGAAATAGCTTCTTCCGAATTCAATAAACATATCTCAGAACATAAGTTCTTAATCTTTAGAAAAAATACTCGGAGATAGAAAGATTACCTTGAGTGATGTTAGCCAATTCATTCTCCAATATCTGCAGTCGAGTTTCATTCTTCTTGTTGAAGAAGCGATCAAGGGTCCTCCATAATTCATGAGCTGATTTACCCTTTATAATGTGATCAAATAATCCGGAGGAGATTGTCCTCTTCAGAATGAACTCCGCCTTCGCATTAACCTGCTTCCACTTCTTGTATATGCTACTATTTTCCGGTTCGTCAGTAGGAGGACTTGTGTTACTCCCATTCACAACATCTAACAAATCCACGTCCATAAGGAATGATTCCATACATGTCTTCCATACCTTGTAATTGGACTGATTTAACAACTCCATCCCGAGTCCATTAACAAGACCACTAAAATCCATCTACACAAACTAGTTGAATCTACCAACAACCCGATCTTAAAATAACACCCACAAGACAATTACATATATGGCTCTGATACCATGTAGAGAATAGCAGAAGAAAAGTATAAATCAGGAACTTTCTGCTAGCCCAAGATTGTTAAGTAAGATCGGAAGACTAAACTAAAGAAAAGGAAGCTAGAAGGGAGAAAGAGTATTTTGGATAAACGAACTTTGTTATAGAAGAAGAATATTTTATTTTTGTTGTTCTTGGGTTTCTTAAAAATGAACAAGACCACCCATATTTTTACTTTTTCATGGATGGTTTTAGAAATTCTTCTAGATATTTCTACAAAGAAAATTCTAGTGAACTTTATCTTCTACATATCTATATATTTTTTAAGATAATTATCCTAGATACTATACTAGACAACTCTAGAAATACTACTAGAACAATCCATCATATTCCCAAAAAATCAACTTTAACTTTTCACAATTACAACATCTTGTTGATATTCCTAATATCAGAATTGTGTTCATGACCTATGCTCATACACTTCAAGGATATTCACATCTATGCTCAGTTTCCATAATAAGGGGTAAATACTTTAGCCCATTGATCTCAATCTTACTCCATAAAGTTATAGATATAAGGCTCATGATATGAACCTATTTATATAAGCATTCATATCTCATAGTATGCTCAGTCTCATAAATACATGATTTACTCTCAATGGCTAACAATATAATGTTATGACATGCATATTCTTATATCAGATTTCTTGAATTAATCGTGCTTATGATCTTACGCAGAGTGGAAAGTGTTGCTAAACTTGAAAGTTCCTGGTCATATTAGTCAAGGCATTTTATTTCAATTCTTACTTCATACCCAGATATCCTTGTTTCATGTCAAATAATTTGAGATAGAGAGTGACTATGTTCAAACTCATATCATTTGTTACCTATGTGCTCTAGTCCAGTTTCAAAACTCTGAGTATGAATCAATTCTGCATATATTAGTAGGCAAGTTCAGAAGTCGAGAGAGATAGTAATAGTAAATCCTTTCCCTTCCATGTTAAGTTTAACTGTCATTCAAGGACGAATGATCCGAAGGGGGAGATATTGTTACACCCCCAAAAATTTCTAAGCTAAGGCCCGAACTATTCTTTATTTACATGTAAGATCCTCCTAGGTGATTCTTAATTTCCACCTACGTGTAAGAATCAATCATTTAGTGTGGGAATAAATTTGGATATGAATTAAGGTCACTAGAATCCCCTAGCACAAAGTTGAGTTGAATGTTTCGTTACCAATTAAGTTTTTATGTAAGATTATACTTGGGTCAACTTCAAACAACCATATCTTTTAGGATATAAATAGTTAAGAGGCTCGTAGCCTATCAAACTAAAGGTATTTGAATCTTCTTTCCAACTCCACCAATTTCGCAATAATCCAATTTGTGAGTAACAAATTAAGATCATTTTACTAACCTGATATAGTGTTGTGACGAATTAGCCGACATTAAAACATTAAAAAGTGTCATTTTTGTATTTTTACCTCTAATAGGACTTAACAAATTTCTTGACTAATTAAAGACCCAAAACAATTATATTTTCATCTCTTAATTCATCATTCTCTTCTCTCTCAAACCCTAAGGAAAACTCAAAGTAGAAGACCCCATTCAAGATTCTTTCAATATTTTTCAAGATTCTTCTACAAGGTAAGTCTTTCTCCAAGAATTCCATTTTTTCCAACTTAAATTCCTCCATACAATTATAAGTCACAAATGAAAATCATAACTCTTAGCCATAGAGATTTCAAGAAACTAATTCAAGAATCCCAAGAAAGGCTTTCTTGATTGTTCTCCTTCAAGCTAGGGTTTAAAGGCTTCTAATCAGGTTCTTTTTCAAGATTCTTCAAGAACCTTTTTCTTCAGGGTATGTAAGGCTATCATAGTGTTGGACTAGTTTGTCATCTTGCCCAACAGCTACTTTCAAATCAGTAAAAGAGTAGTCTAGGATTCTATCCCTAGATTTGAGTATTCTTGAGATAAGTTCTTTATTTCTTTACATCCAGTTGAGTATATATCAATATCTAATGCATTCCTTTAATTCAGTTATTTATTATTCAACTATTTTACATACTCGTACATTCAATGTACATATGTCATTTGACCTTCATCTTATAATGATGCATATATAGGTTCTTAGGATCTTCAACAAGAGTCTGTTGAGATCACTTCATCCACTCATCAGCTTTGAGTAAGAACTCCTTGCTTCCAGAGGACTCCAGTTTTGTGAGTTAATAGTAATAATATTTTGAGGAGTCATGGGTCTTGTCCCGACACTCATCATTATATAGTAGAGGCTTCAAAGATATAAATTTTTGTAGAGTCTTTCAGTTTCAGATGTTTTATTTAAAACTTATGACTCATACTTAGTATGTTAAGTTTAGTTTTGAGATTTATTAAACTCTTTTTAAATGTTTATTTTAATTTGATTCTTATGTATGATTGAGTTAGTCTTCCGCTTGTATTCAGCCAAGTTGAGGGTTCGCTTGAGGGCCATCAATGGTTGTCGAGTGGCAGCCACGTCCAGGGTGTAGGCTCAAGAGGTGACAAAACTCAACAATAGTATCCATCACATAAGTTATAAATGTTTCTAGGAATGTTGATAAAATGCAAAAGGGAATGCATCGAGTACTGAATCCTTTTCACCTGTAAAACACCCGACCTCCTCGATTATCCTTTCTAGAAACTTAAATCTCTCCCCTCCAAAGTGATTGAACCCTAATCCTCCCAAATTAGGAATATCCACCATTCTTCCACTTCTAAAAGATGTTCATAAAAATCAAAAACTCCCCAATCTACTTACTCCTTCTCAACATTATTCACCCCATTTGCCTCTTTCAGCTCTATGTAGTTCCTTCTCCTATTTGCGACTGCTACCCTATGAGAGAAATTTGTATTAGAGTCCCCCTCTTTCAATCATATCGCCCCTTGAATTTTTTCTACAACTAACCTCTTTGGCCAAGGCCAAGTCAGCTAACTCATTTTTGAAAACTTCTTTTCTCTACTTACCCCTCTCTTCTAGCTGCCTCCCACTTGTACCCTTTCCAATTCCCTACTTCATACACAATTTATCCAATTTTAACTTCTACCCTACTAAACACCTCTTTATTCCACATGCTTAAAGCATTTTTAAGCAATTTCAACTTCTTGGAAATCCTAAAAGAAGGACTCCCCTCCACCTCATAGAGACTCCATGAACTAGCCTCTCTATCGATTCAATCAAGAAGACATCCACATGTTCTTGAATCTAAAAGGAAGTCTAATACGCCTTCCTCTGCTACTATCAAACAAGATAGGTGAATGGTCTCAATACCACCACATGAGAGGAATCTTGACCAAATTGGGTGCTAACTTCTCTCAAGAAGTAGACAATAGGAATCTATTTAGTTTCATTTGAAAAGATGTGTCCCATGATTTTTACTATGTGAAAGAGGTACTTGTTAACGACAAATAAACAGAAGAAAGATTGTTAATAAACTCTGAAAATTCATCCATGGCCCTGGACACCACCCTACATGCAAACGTCTCCTCTAGTCAAGAAAGCCATGGGAGTCCACATTTGTGTGGGTCCGGGTACTTCTCCTTTATTATGATACATTGCAAAATATACATTTGATTTTCAATAGATTCCCTCTTCTTCATTGCCCTTTTTTTTCACATAGAATTTACATTACCTCTCATGTAATGTATCTTTTGCAATGTATCAGACAACCAATGAATGTATCCGAGAGCAATGAAAAATCTGTGAGTTTTGTAATTGAAGAAATTTTCAGGATATGATGTAATTAACCATTAAACATATGGAATTTTTGTAAGTTTCCCTAAAATTATGTGTCTTCAGCATGTTAATGTGCTATCTTTATTTATTTTTAATACTAAGACATATACAATTTAGATAAATAGTAGTTAAATATTTGAAAAAATATAGGAATATAATATAATCAAATCATTATGAAAATATGCATGTTCGCTAGTGATGATGTAGATTATTTGTAGTTGTGGTGGTTGTGATAATTGGTGCTAGTGGCTAGTACTTGTGGCAGTGATAGTGTCACGGCCCGAGCCTACACCCTGGGCGGGACTGGCACTCGAGAACCATTACTGGCCCCAAGTGAACCCTTGGCCTAGCTTACTTACTTAGCGGAAAACTTTAAACATTAAGAAAGGAACTCAAATGTAAGATAACTCAACTGTCTCAAACTAAACTCATAATGTTTTAGAAATAAACATTTAACTTAGCCAAAGTGGCAACTCAAACTGAACATAAGTCAATAACAAGATAAAGACAAATGAACTAACTGATTATCTATCTATGAAGCCTCTAATAACTGAGATGGATATCGGGACAAGACCCACGACATCCTAATGAACTAAATACTGAAAAGCAATAAAAAGGGATCCTCTGGAAGAAAGGAGGCCTACCAACAAACTCTGGAGCTAAACTAGAATCAACGATCCCCTGGATGCTGATCCTAGTTATTTGTTTCTGCATCATAAGACGATACAGGCCAACTGGCATCAGTACATTGAATGTACGAGTATGCGAGTTGGAATGATAAACATAACATTTGCTTGAAAAGAATCTGAAAGAAACACATACCTTGGCTCTTCTCAACTCATGAATAAATTTAACTCAATATAAAGCAATAAAAGACATGCAATATATGAGAAACATGTAAAATAGTGGAAAACAACTTAGTTCGTTAAAGAAAATGCAATAACAAATTTAACTTTACTCATATAATAAAGTAATATAGTTTCTATGGGAGTTTCTCTAACCGACAACCACCACTATAAGCCTAAGTGGTGATACAACGTCTTACCCACGCTGCCAGAACCGTCCAATACATTGTCGTCATATAGAACGCCTTAAATAAGTAGATCCACTAGTGTATGCTAAAAAAAAGCACTTAAGGAATCATCTAAAAAGTATGATCCTTTACTACCCATTATCGCTACATGGTTTATGGAGACGTGAGTTATTTGAAGTCAAACTCGTTCCCATATTGGTGCTCAATACTACTCCCAAAATACTCAGTTCATATGTTTAAAAACATAATTTCCTTCTTCGGTTTGAGATAATTACTCAAAACTTAGCTTAAAAGCTCTCTTGGAATCTATGTTCCCTTTGTTGCTCAAATGTGAAAACATTTACTCTTTAACTGAAAACTAGCTCAAAGTCTCTTTTGGAAATCATGGTTTCCTTTCTTCTTTAAATGTGAAAATGTTTTACTCTCTGGGAATACATAGTCCCGATATACTCTTTTGAAGAAATAAACTTCAAACTTTACTCTTTACTCAACGTAAACTCAAGTCTTAAAACATTTGTAAAAGACTTTTGGAAGACTCTATGAACTTCTCTTGACTTGGCTCTAAACTTATCTTGACTTGACTCTTAACTTTTCCAGAATTGAATTATGAAATCAAGGATTGTGATTTGTGATTAGAAAGATCTCATGATGTTTAGGAGTGTTTTTAGATAATTAAACGTGAGAAAAGATCAAGAAATCACTATCTGGAAGCAAGTCCGTGATGCGGAGATGCATTTATTTATTTTGTCATGAAATAAATTTTGAGGAAGAATGGTCTGTTACTGCTCCGCTCCACAAAGACAATTTTGTCAATCCTGAGTAACAGGTACGCGACGCGGACCTGGTACCTTAATTTCCCCGACTTGTTCCTTCTTCGTTTTCTAACCCCAATTCGCCTAAACTCAGTTCTTTTTGTCAAATTCCCTTTAGATTCAGATACTCAGTATGTATACATAAGAATCTAACTCAAAAAACTCAAGGAAACAACATTTAAACCTCAAGGAACTCCTCAATCTCAACCTAACTCAAGAACGAAGGCCAATTTCAAAAACACCATTCAAGATTCATCAACTTTCAACTTTCTAGAATGAACTTCGCTGAAATAAACATGATTGGCGAGTGGGTGAACGAACCCAATGCTATGAAAGACTCACATACTTCGTAGGGATCACCCCTTGACGAAATCCACAATCTTAGCTTCGAGAATTTGACGATTCTTGCTTCTTCTCCTCTCTTCTCTTCTTCTTTTCTCTTGTCTAAACTGATTGGATTTGTAAAAGCGTAAACCAAATCCTATCAGTTTAGACCCCAATTAATTACCTAAAGCGAAATTAAGTCATGGGGTATGGAAAAGACCATAATGCCCTTCAAAAATCCGGATTAGACTTTCCTTAATTGAACAGTCCAACTTCCAATGGTCATATCTCACTCATACGAACTCGGAATCACACAAACTCGGCGGCGTTGAAAAGATAATTCTTAGATGTTTCCTATAGTATCTGGATGCACACCTAAATCATCCAGAGGTAGGAGTTATGGTAATTTGAAGTTGACCAAAAACCCAACTTAACAGAACTTAACAAATTTTCCAGATTTTTATATTCTTTCCAAAAATGACTATTTCCAATTTTTAACTCTTTCTAGTTCTTTCACTTAGCGAGATGTTACAATATCTCCCCTTTGGGAACATTCATCCTCGAATGAGATTACTCTTACTAGGCTAAGGGTGTAACATCTAACATTCAGCTCAAACACCCAACAAGCAATGCAAATACAACATGCCAACTTATAAGTAAAATGCCAAGAAATGGATTAGTACCTTAATTTGCAACTTATCTGGATTCGAAGAGATTTGGGTATCTCTTCTTCATCTCCTCCTCAGCTTCCCACGTAGCTTGCTCAACAAACTGATTTCTCCATAGAACTTTGACTAATGCTACCTCTTTGGTTCTCAACTTGCAAACTTGACGATCTAGAATCTGAACCAGAATCTCTTTATAAGATAAGCTATCCTTCATACCAATATCTTCAGTTGGTATGATAAGTGAAGGATCTCTCATTCTCTTCTTCAACATGGAAATGTGAAAATACCGAATGAACCGTTGCTAACTGTTGTGGTAGCTCTAACTCATAATCTACCTTTCCAACCCTTTTTTATATCCGGTAAGGACTAATATACCGGGGGATAAGTTTCCCCTTCTTACCAAATCTCATAACACCCTTCATGGGTGAAACTTTCAAGTCAACCCAATCATCTACTTCAAACTCTAACTCCCTTCTCCTTACATTAGTGTAGGATTTCTGACGACTCTGCGCTGTTTTCAACCTCTCTTGAATGACTTTCATTTTATCCATAGCTTGATGAACTAAGTGTGGTCCTATCAACACTGCTTGACCAACTTCAAACCATCCAATAGGAGATTTGCATCTTCTCCCATAAAGAGCCTCGCAAGGAGCCATCTGGATGCTAGAATGGTAATTATTGTTGTAAGCAAACTCAATGAGAGGTAGGTGATCATCCCAATTACCCTTGAAATCAATCACACAGTCTACCTTGATACCTCAAAACACCATCTCCCCCTTGTTCAAAAGCCATTACATTTTGCTTATGAACACTTACCTTTAATTCAAGAAATAAAGGATCTTGGTCTTGCTTCTCTTTTACTTCAGACACCAATGATGATTTAGCCCCATTCATCGCCACCACTCCTACTTCAGTGGAATCCATTAGTCGAACTCCTATTCATGCATGTCTATGCACCTCTTTTGCTAACTCTTTCTTTCTTCCTCAAAATGGGTGGTACTACCCATAGACAACCTGCTCAAAGCATCAGCAACAACATTAGCCTTACCTGGGTGTAAAGAATACTCATGTCATAATCCTTGAGCAATTATAACCACCTCATTTGTCTGAGATTAAACTCTTTTTGAGTAAACATATACTGAAGACTTTTGTGATCAGTGAATACATCTACATGAACACCATACAAATAATGACGCCATATCTTCAAAGCAAATACTACAGCAGCCAACTCTAAGTCATGGGTTGAATAATTATTCTCATAAACTTTCAACTATCTGGAGGCATAAGCTATAACCTTGCCATTCAGTATTAATATGCAACCTAAACCAACTCTAGATGCATCACAACTCACCACAAAATCTTGAGAAACTTCTAGTAAGGTCAAAACCTGGGCAGTAGTCAACCTCTTTTTCAAATCCTGAAAGCTTTTCTCACAAGGTTTAGACCATTAAAACTACACTGTTTTCTGGGTTAACTTGGTTAAAGGGGATGAAATAGATGAGAACCCCTCTACGAACCATCTATAATAGCCAGCCAAACCCAAGAAACTCCTAATATCAGTTGGATATGTGGGTCTAGGCCAATTCTGCACTGCCTTTATTTTCTGGGTATCAACTCTAATTCCCTCTCCAGACACAATGTGGCCTAAGAATGCCACAGACTCACGCCAAAACTCACACTTAGAGAACTTGGCATATAACTCTCTATCTTTTAAAGTTTTGAAAACTATTCTGAGATGACTAGCATGATTTTTTTTATTTCTTGAATAGATTAGTATATCATCAATGAACATGATAACAAACATTTCTAATTAAGGCTTGAATACTCCATGCATAAGGTCCATAAATGTTGCAGGTGCATTGGTCAAACCAAAGGACATAACTAGGAACTCATAATGACCATAACGGGTCCTGAATGTTGTCTTTGGAATGTCACATTCCCTTACTTTCATATGATGGTAGCCTGATCTGAGGTTTATCTTAGAGAAACAAGTAGCACCCTGAAGCTGAACGAAAATATCATAAATTCTCATAAGAGGATACTTATTCTTGATGATAACCTTGTTCAACTGGCGGTAATCTATACACATCCTAATGGAACCATCTTTCTTTCTCACAAACAAGACCGGAGCGCCCCAAGGTGAGACACTTGGTCGAATGAAACATTTATCTAGGAGGTCTTTTAACTGCTCTTTAAGCTCTTTCAACTCTGTTGGAGCCATTCTATATGGAGGAATAGATATAGGACGAGTATTTGGAAGAATGTCTATACCGAAGTCTATTTCTATCTCAGGAGGGACTCCGGGAAGATCATCAGGAAAGACTTCTAGAAACTCTCTTACTATTGAAACTGACTGAATAAGAGGTATCTCAACACTAGAGTCATTAACTTGGACTAAGTGATAGACACACCCCTTGGAAACTAACTTTCCTGCCTTAAGGTAGGAAATAAAATGACCCTTAGGCAATGCTGAACTGGTTTTCCACTCTATAACTAGTTCACAAGAAAACTGAAACTTGACAACTCGAGTTCTACAATCTATTGATGCATAACAGGCATGAAGCCAGTCCATACCTAAAATGACATTGAAATCTACCATGTCTAACTCAACTAAATTAGCCATGGTCTTCTTGTGATTGATGGAAATTGTACAATCACGATATACTCGCTCAGCTAGAATAGACTCCCCAACAGGTGTTGCAACACAAAAGGGTTCACAGAGTTTCTCAGGAAGAACATCAAAATTATTTGCAACATAAGGGGTTAAAAAATATAAACTTGCTCTTGGGTCTAGCAAAGCATCAACATCAAGAGTAAAGACTTTGATCATACCAGTGACAACATCTGGAGAGTTCTCTTGCTCTTGACGACTTGTGATCGCATAAAGGCGGTTTACTCCTCCGCCAGTACCGACAGTAGCTCCTCTAGGTGAAGCCATGTCTGGTGGGGCAACTAATAAAGATTAGGCGTTATTGCCTTGATTTCCATTTACTTGGCGGTTCGTGGGGCACTTTTTCATGAAATGACCCTCTTGTCCACACTTGAAACAACCTGTGGAGCCATCGTGACACTTACCTGGGTGGGTTCTACCACACTTAGCACATGCAGGAATCTTAGTACCCCCTTGAGCCATACTACCTTGCGACTGTGCAGGTCTAGCTCTAAAATTCTAGGAATTCTGACTATTGTACTCAGTGCACCAGCAGATGATGGAGAAGGTACTTTCTGCTTATGTTTGAAAGAAGACCGATTCACATTACTCTTTTTCTGCCTAGATTCATTTCGTGATGCCTTAGCCCTATTATTCTTAAACCATTCTCTATCCCTCAGCTTGTCCTTCTCAACTTGTTGCACATGGATCATCAGCCTTGCTATGCCCATGTCACCTATTAGCATGGTTGCCTTACTTTCCTTATCTGATAGACGAGGCAACCCAACAATGAATAAACTCATCCTGCTCCTCATGTCGACAACCATCTCTTTGCTTTTCTTAGCTCACGGAGAAAGAAACGCCCCATGAAAGCATTCTCAAAATAGTCCAACTCACAATCGGTTACGTGCAAGCACGAGTTAAAAAGAAACTTTTTAGAGATAAAACTCTAATGCACGAAATAAGAATGAAAGAAGTGAAGGAATTTCATAAATGTTGCAGCCTCTTAATTATAGATGTGGCGTTCTTCACACCGATAACTAGAACTCTACAGACACGGCTTAATAGAATCCCTAGGACTCTCGAACTTTGTGCTCTGATACCAAGTTTGTCACTCCCCAAGCCTATACCTCGGGCGGGACTAGCACTCGAGAACTATTGTTGGCCCCAAGTGAACCCTTGGCCTGGCTTACTTATTCAGCGGAACACTTTAAACATTAAGAAAAGAACTCAAATGCAAGATAACTCAATTGTCTCAAACAAAACTCAAAATGTTTTAGAAATAAACATTTTACTTAGCCAAAGTGGCAACTCAAACTGAACATAAGTCAATAACAAGATAAAGACAAATGAACTAACTGATTGTCTATCTATGAATCCTCTAATAACTGAGATGGATATCGCGACAAGACCCACGACATCCTAATGAACTAAATAATGAAAAGAAATAAAAAGGGATCCTACAAAACCAAGGAGGCTCACCAACAAACTCTAGAGCTCAACTAGAATCAATGATGCGCTGGATGTTGATCCTGGTTACCTGTGTCTGCATCATAAGACGATGCAGGCCAACTGGAATTAGTACATTGAATGTACGAGTATGCGAGTTGGAATGCTAAACATAACATAGGCTTGAAAAGAATCTGAAAGAAATACTTACCTTGGCTTTTCTCAACTGATGAATAACTTAACTCAATATAAAGCAATAAAACACATGCAATATATGAAAAACATGTAAAACAATGGAAAACAACTTATTTCGTTAAAGAAAATGCAATAACAAACTTAACTTTACTCATATAATAAAGTAATATAGTTTATGTGGGAGTTTCTCTAATCGACAAGCACCACTATGAGCCTAAGTGGTGATACATATGCTAAAAAAAGCACTCAAGGAATCATCTAAAAAGTATGATCCTTTACTACCTATGATGGCTACATGGTTTATGGAGACGTGAGTCATTTGAACTCAAACTCGTCCCTATATCGGTGCTCAATACTACTTCCAAAATACTTAGCTCTTATGTTTAAAAACATAACTTCTTTCTTCAGTTTGAGATAATTACTCAAAACTTAGATTAAAACCTCTATTGGAATCGATGTTCCCTTTCTTGCTCAGATGTGAAAACATTTACTCTTTAACTGAAAACTAGCTCAAAGGCTCTTTTGGAAATCAAGGTTTCCTTTCTTCTTTAAATGTGAAAACATTTTACTCTCTAGGAATACATAGTCCCGATATACTCTTTTGAAGAAATGAACTGCAAACTTTACTCTTTACTCAACTCAAACTCAAGTCTTAAAACAAAGTTAAAACATTTGTAAAAGACTTTTGGAAGACTCTATGAACTTCTCTTGACTTGGCTCTTAAATTCTCTTGACTTGACTCTTAACTTCTCTTGACTTGACTCTTAAGTTCTCCTGACTTAACTCTTAACTTTCCTTGAATTGAATTATGGATTCAAGGATTGTGATTTGTGATAGGAAAGATCTCATTATGTTTAGGAGTGTTTTTAGATAGTTAAACATGAGAAAAAAAATCAAGAAATCACTGTCTCGAAGCAAGTCTGTGATGAGGAGATGGATTTAATTATTTGGTCGCGAAATAAATTTTGAGGCAAAACTGTCCGTGACCGCCCCATGACACGAAGGCAATTTTGTCAATCCTGAGGAACAGGTCCGCGACGCGGACTTGGTACCCAGATTTGCCTGACTTGTTCCTTCTTCGTTTTTTAACCCCAATTCGTCTAAACTCGGTTGTTTTTCTCAAATTCCCTTTAGATTCAGATACCCAGTATGTATACACAAGAATCGAACTCAAACAACTCAAGGAAACAACATTTAAACCTCAAGGAACTCCTCAATCTCAACCTAACTCAAGAACGAAGGCTAATTTCAAGAACACCATTCAAGATTCATCAACTTTCAACTTTCTAGAATGAACTTCGCTGAAATAAACATGATTGGTGCGTGGGTGAATGAACCCAATGCTATGAAAGACTTACATAACTCGTAGGGATCACTCCTTGACGAAATCCACGATCTTAGCTTCGAGAATTTGACGATTCTTGCTTCTTCTCCTCTCTTCTCTTCTTCTTTTCTCTTGTCTAAAACCCTAACTCAATATTGTTAAAGCTTAAACTGAATCCTATCAATTTAGACCCCAATTAATTACCAAAAAATGAAATTAAGTCATGGGGTATGGAAAAGACCATAATACCCTTCAAAAACCCGGATTAGACTTTCCTCAACCCAACTTCCAATGGTCATATCTCACTCATACGAACTCAAAATTGCGTAAACTCAGTGGCGTTGAAAAGATAATTCCAAGATATTTCCTACGGTATCTGGAAGCACACCTAACTCATACCGAGTTAGGATTTATGGTCATTTGAAGTTGACCAAAAATCCAACTTAACATAACTTAACAAATTTTCCAGATTTTTATATTCTTTCCAAAAATGACTATTTCCAATTTTTAACTCCTTCTTGTTCTTTCAATTAGCGAGATGTTACAGATAGTTATGAACTTATAAAGGCGGAGAGAGTTAGTGATGTGGTGACTCACATGATAATAATGGTTGGAATTAGTGATGGTGACTGTGATGGTAGAATTGATTGATGTTAGTAGATGAAGATGGTGCTAGTTGTGATAATAGAGGTGAAAGGTAGCAGGGATTGGTCATAGTGGCTAATAGTGGTGATAAGTGTGGTAGCGACTCATAATATTGATTGACAACAATATGGCTGCAAACAGTGGTTTTGATGGCTAGGTTGGTGGCAATGATGGTAATTGTGATGGAAAATGTTGTTAACAGTTGTGGATAGAGTGATAGTGAAAATTATTCATAAAAAAATACCAAGTAAATAACAGTATAGCTTAGATTTAATCAAATTCTAAATCTGAATAATTCATACTTTAGGCCATCAAGAGAATTTGCTTTCATTATGATTTTAACAATTATTTAATTTAAATATGTCATAATCATTTAGCCAAAATAAAATTTAGGTTTAAATGGGCTATAAATTTTACCCATGTGACCTTTCTGGAGGGTTGTAACTTTTCCAAAGAGTTATGACCTTTCCGATTAGTCACAATAAGCATTTGTTCACACTACTCTTTGTTTTCTATAAATAGAGGGATTTCCTCTCATTTTAAAACAACGAAAATTCTGAGTTCTTGATTCCTTTCCTAACAATAAAATTTAAAAAAACCTCCAAAATCCCAACTTTTAACTGTCATGGCCCGAGGCTACCCCCTTAACATAACACGGGACCTATGATCACGAGTAACCCCAAGATAACCCTGTGTCTGGCATATATCAAGCATACTGAGAATAGCTTAATAAAACATGTACTATGCGAAAGCTAAAACAATGGATAACTGAAAGTAGGGAATACCCAACTAGTCTGAATGTATAAAACATACTAGGAGTTTAATAACAACTGAAAGATGAACTTAACAATTCAAGTTGATTTTATTACTATGTCTGAAAAGCCTCTAACTGAGATGAGTAGCTGGGACATGGCCCCCAGCTAACTCTAACAAAACTGAAAACTGAATAAAAAATGAAAGTAAAAAGCATGTCTATTGTACTCGAAGTATGAGGACTCACCACTGAACCTGCTGAAATGCGGACCGAGAATCGATCTAAGCGTGATCTGGATGCTGAGTACCTAAACCTACATCATTAAAGGAGCCCAGTGTATGTGCCAGTACTTAGAATTTACTGAGCATGCATGATATAGATACTAAACTGAACAAATACATATAAACTGAACAAAGCATAACTGAGCAATGACATAACTAAGTAAGGATGTAAATACTGAAACATGACTGAAAAGCTAAGCTAAATGCAATGACCAAGTACAAATCATGAAAATAACATGTTGGACTGGTTTCTGAAGTATATACTGAAAACCTAGTCAAATGCATTAAGAGTCTAATTGTGGGAGCTACTATTAACCGACATAAAACCATGTGAGCTAAACGAGGAGTCTGATGTATACGCCCACCCAATATACCTTGCCAGGGGTATAAAGGCATGACTGGCATGATCACTAAATCTAATGCCCAACAGAGGGGACTTATAATCCTATTGGGGCACGTAGTTCTGGGACTATGAGGGTATGCTGAACCTTAGTCCAACTTGGTGCTAAGTCTACTCTCAACTGAATATTTATTTGACTAAAATGTGACTGATATACTGAATAGCTCAAAGCACTGACATGCTAACTGAGAATGCAACATTTATATACTAATAATGTGACATTTGAAATCTAAAGCATGATTATCTGTTTAACTGACCTAGCAAGTGTAATTCATGAACTAAGAGAATCCACACAAACTAGGGTTCTGAGTTTCATACAAGGAATGAAGTAAACTTTCAAAGAAAACATACTATTTCGAGTAAGGATACTACAACATCTAAATCACAACAAATCTCCAAAGTTTTAGAAACCCTAGGTCTAAATAAGATATGGAGAATCAAGAAAACTGACTGAATTCTAGAGACCTAGTGGATGAAAGGAAACCACTAATGAAATCCCACATACCTGGTGACGAAATCTACGGAGAAATACTTTGATTTCAGGGCTGAAACTTGAAGCAAACCTTCTGGTTGTTCTTGGGAAACTGGCGTCTCTTTCTTCTCATTTTTGCTCTAAATTTTGGTTATTTTTGGTGAACAAAGGTTTTGGGTATGTCTGACTAAGTTATTAGGCTTAAATTGAGTAAAACGACGCAGTTTATGCATCAAACGACGTAGTTTAAGTGCCCAACGATAGGGGAAAGGACCAAAACGACCCTGATTTATATATGACGAGGCCCATCCACGGAGGGAAGGACAGTCCGTCGTTGTAACTACTGGCCGTCATTTGGGTTCATTGTTTATGATCTGCCCGACAGGGATTCACTAAAACGAACATAACATTTTACTCCGTGATGGGATTTTAGTAAACTCGGTGGCGTTGGAAAGAGGATTCAATTATCTTTAATTTGATATGTCATGGGACACCTAATTTGCTAAAAGATAGGACCGTTTGAAGTTGACCCAACAACCATTTCCCTCCAATTGGCTGCTGACCCTCACCTACGGTCAGATTTCCAATCCATAAGTCCAATCACAGACCATCCTGGTCCACCATGGGTGGGGTCAGAGACCATAAACATTTGGTGCCCAACGACGGACCCTAGCTACGGACCGTCGGCGGCTTCCGTGGTTCTTGCACCAGGTCCTGGAAAACTGCATTTTTCTATTTTCCAAATCTGAGGTGTTACAAATCTATCGAAGTCATTTTATAAGTGTGTGAAAAATTAAAGCCCCAAATAAAATTTAAAAAGACCTTCAAAATCACAACAAATGTATCAAAAATCCCCAAACAAGAAATTGTTTGAAATAAAGTCATACAGGAAAAATAGGATTCATAATTTACCTAGTGGTTGAGAGGGGTTGCAGAGGAAGTCGTGAGGATTGCACTTCCACACACAGATATCCAATGAATCTGATATTGAAATCAAAAAAAAAGAAAAAAAATGGTTTCTTAGCCAACATCATATATACAACAACAACAAACCCATTATAATTCAACAAAATAGGATTTGAAAGGATAGAGCATACACAAATAGGATCTATAGGATTGAATATAATCAAAACTTACCATATTTAAGTTTGCTCTTGTTAGTAAAACAATCAATATATTTTGTAAAAAACAATCAATATTACAAAAATTGATAATTTGGTCACATTTATTATATACATCCATTACCATTTACATAAAAGGTTGCATCTGTTAATAATAATACATCTGATTTTTTACAAATTAACAAAAGACACGTATTAATATGATTTCGTATCCCGAGAAAAAATTAATAGCATTATCGTAAACATGAAAATTAAATTTATATTCACTCGAAAAATCAAATATTGAAGAGTTTGGAAGATTAAAGTGAAAATTTAGTATTTGAAATCTAATCTATTTTTTGCTTAAAAAAATGGAGCAATTCGACATTCGGTATTGAAAAGTTTTGAAGCTTAAATTTTAGAATTTGACTTGTTACAATCGGGAATCATTTCAAGTGAATGATATATCAAAAGAGTCCAAACATCAAGAAGAGGTCATATCTAAAATTTTAAAATATTTAGAAAGATTTGAGTTAGTCTGGATTGATAAAAATATGTTTGTTGAAAAAGATGAACTAATGCAATGTATAAATATATATATATATATATATATATATATATATATATATATACACACACAGACACACACATAAATCTATGATATAAAGTTATTCATCACATATACGCGGTTATGTACTATTAACACAATATTGATATGTTACATAACTATTCACATAATATTGAGTTACATAACTATTAACACAATATTGATACGTTTACATAACTATTTACACAATATGGAGTTACATAACTATTTACACAATATTGATACATTACATATACATGCGATCATCTTTGTTGAAAATAAATTTTGTTACTTGTACATGTAAGAAACCCTAAAATTTAACTTCATAATTTCAAAAGTTTAGAATTTCTAATGCTAATAAAAGAATATTGAAGTTAACGTGTGTTAATAATTTTCTTGATACAAATAAATTGTTTGAACAAAAATTACGGTCAAATATATATATTAAATTCCCCTAGAAGAGTATGACATGATGCGTGAATATCTCACTCCAAAAGCTCCTTCAAAAAAAAATCAAGTGATAATACTATAGCCATCAAAATGGCTAGGCCCATTGGGCCAGTATGCTACTTGGGTAGGGTTGGGTAACAATTTTTTTAGCCCATTTAAATCTATATTTAATTTGTCTCTTCATGATATTAAGACTTTGTTCAAATGAGCTAAATGATTAAGACATATTTAAGTTAAATAAGTGTTAAAATCCTAATGCAAGCGAATGTTCTTAATGGCCTAAAGTATGAACGATTCATATTTTGATTAAATCTAAGCAATACGTTTAGTTAATATGTATTTTTGTATGAATAATTTTCACTATCACTCTATCCACAACTGTTAACCACCTTTGCCATCACAATTACCATCATCGCCACCAATTACTAGTCATCCTTGTCATCAAAACCACCGTTGGCAACCATATTGTTGTCAATCAATATTATAAGTTTCTACCACCAAACTTGTTATCACTATTAGCCACTATCACCACTATGATCAATCCCTACTACCAGTTACCTCCGTTCTCACAACTAGCATCATCCTCAACTACTAACATCAATCAATTCTACCATCACATTCACCATCACTAATACCAACTGTCATTATCATGTGAGTCACCACACCAAAAACTATCTCCACCATCATAATTTCATAACTATCACGACCACAAGTACTAGCCACTAGCACCAATTATCACAACACCACAACTACAAATAATCTACATCATCACTAGCGAACATGCATATTTTTATAATAATTTTACTATATTATATTTATATATTTTTTCAAATATTTAACTACTATTTATCTAAATTTTCTATTTATTAGGATTAAAAATAAATAAAGATAGCACGTTAAGGTGTTGATGACAAATAATTTTAGGGAAACTTACGGAAATTCCATAGATTTGAGGGTTAATTACATCTTATCCTAAAATCTTCCCCAATTACGAAACTCACGAATTTTCATTGCTCTAAGATACATTTCTTGGTTGTTTGATACATTGCAAAAGATACATTAATTAATGGGAGAGTTGTATCTCAGAGGGGATATGGATGTATCCAAGAGGGGATCATGATGTATTGGAGATGAGAGGGATGTATCCGACAGGGGAGGGATATATGAAAGAGGGGATAGAGATATATCTGAGAGGAATTTTTGTAATTTTTTTAAAATGATAGATAATTTTAGAGATTATGATATCTTTATTTTTCCATAATTTAATCATTTGGTTCAGATCTAAAAACAACATCTAATCATTCAAATGTGCAATCAAATTTCCTAATATTAATGCAAATAAATGGTGCATCAGCCATTTTTTTCAATTTCATCTAGTTAAATTCTCTCTCAATTTTTTCTCAAACCCTACAAAATATTCTCTGACCTATTTCATCATCTTCATTCAAAATTCACTTTATCGTTAAAACAAAAAAACAAAAAAATATAATATTTATAATTGTAGCTAAAATCTTTGCTTAAAACCGATCGTTTGAAGTTATTGTCTCGTCCCCCGTCTTTTTCCTTTTCGTAGAATTGTTCAAATAGAGAGCAACACCTTTCAAACTCTTCAAACATAAAGAATTTCAGCAACTTTCTATTTAGGCGTGCAAAAAACATAATTTTCGGTCTCATAATATTTGTTCAATGTGGCATCAAAAAAATATAAAGGTTATTAGGTGGTGCATATAATATAAGTGTAAAGTTTAAAATATATGTAATAAATTTAGTAAATACATCTTGTACTATTTATATAACTGATAAGCCAATATCAGTCAACCCTTGACTAACGTAATACCCAAAACTCATCTTAAAAAGTATAAGAAATCATCACAAATATAACTCAATTTTTAAAGTATGAAATCAATCCCGAATAAAATTATTTTAGTCACACTTCTGTATTACCAAGAAAATCAATACAAATAACTTTTCTGAGTTAAAATTTTTAATTTATTGGGATAAGACATAAGTATCCTTTGAACTATACCGAAAATCTCAACGACACATCTAAACTTAATTAGGGTCCTATTACCCTCTTAAATTATTTTTAAATGGAATAAATACACCATAAATATTGATGTGGCAGAGAGAGTGTGCACACTCTCTATAAAGGCAAGTGAGAAGTAAAAAAATAAGAAAACTTCCATTAGTATTGGACAAATGTCCATTTTTAATTGGTCATTTTTTCCACGACCCGCGTCTATATCCCAACCGAGACATGGTACCTAGGACCATAAATGTTCTCGGGATAACCCTTGACTTAACATATCAGACATATTTTATGAACTATTGTGGGAAGTGAAATATATTCTTGATAAAGAATTTAATAAACTCCTTGAGATTATATTACTAATTTCTGAATAAAGTCTCTACTACTTTTATATTAAAATATAAGTTTGTCGGGACATGGCTCCGAGCTATCTCAAAAAAAAAGACAACCTAATGAAAAGAGTTGGTTGTCTAAAGTCACGCCCCGAGCCAACACCATGGGCGTGGCGGGCACTCGAGAACCATTGCTGACCCAAGCGAACCCTTGGCCTGGCTTAACTCTCAGCGAAAGACTTACTCAATATAAAATGTACTGAAATACAATCTTAATTGAACTGTCTCAATAGATAAACTCAGAATATTTTAGAAATAAACATTAAACTAGCCAAAATGGCAACTCAAGTCTCAACATAATGAATGAAAATGAAAAGACTCATGAACTAACGTCTATCTAACAATCTATGAAGCCTCTACTAACTGAGACGGATGTCGGGACAAGACCCATGACATCCTAATAATAAAATGAAATGATTGAAGTAAATAAGGGATCCTTCGGAAGCAAGGAGGCTTACCAAGAACTCTGAAGTTCAACTAGATCAACGAAGTGTTGGATGCTGATCCTAGTTAACAATATTTGCATCATAAAAGATGCAGGCAGAATAGCGTCAGTATATGGAATGTACGAGCATGTGAGGGAAATTCTAAACAAGACATAAGCTTGAACTGGAATGGAAAGAAACATTTACCTCGTCTCAACTCAACTCAGAGATACTCAACTTATTTCAATATAAAGTTGTAGTAAAGAATGCATTATAAAGAAGGGCTTTTTAAACAATAGATAACAACTTTATGTATTTAAAGATACAATATAATAAATTTGTATGCAAGAATACAAAATAAACTTTGTTTGTATATGAAAATACAAAATAACTCTATGGGAGATTCTCTAACCGCCAACCATCACTATGAGCTATGTGTGTATAGCGTCTAACCCACGCTGCAAGAGATGTCATACACTTTGTCGGGGTATAGAACCTACTTCTAAGTGGATCCACTAGTCTATGCTAAAAAGTATTAAGGAATCATCTAAAAAGTATAACCCTTTCTACCCACGTTGGCTACATAGTTTATGGAGACTTTGAGTTATCTGAACTCGTCCCATATCGGTGCTCAATACTACTCGCAAAAATGTAACTAGCTCATATGTTTAAAAACATACCTCTTTCTGTGGTTTGAGATTATTACTCAAAAATATTTCTCTTAAAAGAGATGGTACTAAAACTGTTCACAATTTTCCTCTCATTTTATATGTGAAAACATTTACTCTTGGAAGTACTTACATCTCATATATCATTTTAAAGAAATGAACTTCACTCTTACTCCTACTCAACTCAATGTACAAGTCTTAAAACATGTTTGAAAACAATTGTAAAATTTTTTTTGAAAAGACTCGAAGAACTCTCAAAACTTGACTCTTAGCTCTACCTTGAATTTGAATTTATGTATTCAAGGTTATGATTCACATTGATGGATGATTTTTAGATGTTTAGAACTCTTTTAGAGTAGTTAGAATCAATAGGAAGTTTTAGTACTGTCACACCCCGAGGCTTACCCCTGGACGCGGACACGAGACCTATGATCACGAGTGACCCCAAGCTAATCCTGCTGGCATAACATGAGCATACTAAAAAAAACTGAAGCAATAAATACTATGCATAAGCTAATCATTAGATAAATATGAAATGATGGGGAATACCCATATAGTAAATCTGAATAAAGAAATCTGAGAGCTTAATAACAAATGAAATATTAAACTCAAATGTTAAGCTGAATCTAAACAATGTCTGAAACCAGCCTCTAACTGACTAGAAGTGTTGGGACATGCCCCAGCTAAATCTAGCAAAACTGAAACTAAAGACTAAAAGCATAAAAGACAATCATGTCACTAGTCTTCGAAGAGTGAGGACTCACCACTGATGCTGGTGAGCTGAAGATCTCGAACCGATCTATGAGTGATCTGACTACTGAGGGCCTAAACCTATATCACGAGAAGATGTAGCGCAGAGTATGCGTCAGTACTTGAAAGGTACTAAGCATACATGATAGAAAAATAATAATCATAACTGAACCAAAGCATAAACTGAGTAATGATATGATATAAACATGATACTAAACTGAGAATATAGAACATGAACTAACTGAATGAAATGACCAAATTTATAACATGCTCAAATTGAATATTGAATTGTAATAATATAATGATCAATGCATTAAAGTCTGACTGAACTGTGGGAGCTACCAATAATCAACATAAACCCAATGAGCTAAATGTGGAGTCCGATGTATACGCCCCATCGAGAGGACCCAATATACCGTGCTAGAGGTATAGAGACATGACTGGCGTGATCACTAAAATGATGCCCACAGAAGGGACTTACAACCTACGGGGGCATGTAGTTCTGGGACTATAAGGGTGACTGACCCTAGTCCAACTCGGTATTAAGCTACTCCAAATTGATTATGTAATTAACACATTATAACTGAATTTTTGTAATACTGGATAGCTCAAAACTGACACGCAAATTTGGGAATGCAACAATTATAGCTGATAATGTGACATTCGTAAACCGAAGCATGTATATATATATATATATCTGAATTAACTGACCTAGCATATGCAATTTATAAACTAAAAGAACTACATAGCTAGGGTTATGAATTTAAGAAGGGATCTACGCAAAACCATACTAAAATCATGATGATCTGATTAGGAACATTAAACCAACTAATTCATAATGATCTACTGAAATTCTAGAAACCCTAAGTCTAGATAATATTAAGGGAATCAAGAATCTGATTGAATTCTAGGAACCTAATGGGTGAAAGCAACCCATTAGTGAAATCCCACATACCTGGTGACGAAATTCACGGAGAAATCCTTCGATTTCGGGGCTTGAACTGATGGAACCTTGCTGTGTTCTTGAACTAGGGTTCTTGACCTCTTTCTCCTCTTACGCTCTAATTTTTCTAAGTTTTGGATGAATGATTTGACTTAGGTACATTCTAGTTATGTTTCTAGGCTAAAATTGATCAAAACCACGTAGTTAGGGTGTCAAAGATGTAGTTTAGGGGTCTAACGCATAAGGAAAAGACCAAAAGACCCCTGACTGAACTGATGTCGGGGTCATCGACTGACGGTCCATGCTGGTCAACCGTCAGTCGCGACCGGAGCTGGATTCTGGGCGTCTGACCTACGGCCATGGACCACGGACCATGGTCTGACCTATGGTCTGTAGGTCTTGGTGTGGGTCAGGACTTAGCCAATTTTTCCTGAAGGTTCTGGGGAAGGGTCACAGTCGCAAACCACGGACCACCAGCACGGGTGGTGGATCACCCTATTGTCCATGGGTTGCACCTGCAACTTCTGGAAATCTGCACTAAGGTTTGTTTTCGGATACGAGGTGTTACATTATCTCCCCCTTGGGAACATTCATCCTCGAATGAAGACTAAACTAGCTGAAATGGAGGGGAAGAGCTGCAAACCCTACCACTAAACACTAGTAGCTAATTTCTGACTAAACTAAGTTCCAAGAACATGCAAATACACTGAAAATTCAAGTACAAACTGAAGGAACACGATACTAAGACTGAATCTGCATATGAATAACTGAAAAACTGAAGAGGAACTATTACATCAAGCTGCAGTGGAATCGGAAGAAAAGAGGTGAGGATACTTGTCCTTCATGACTGCTTCTGCTTCCCAAGTAGCTCCCTCTACAGGCTGACTCCTCCACCAAACCTTAACTGAAGCAACTTCTTTGTTTCTCAACCTTCTAACCTGACGATCATGAATCTCAACTGGTACATCCTAATGGCACTATTGATAGTGGATCACCCACACACATCTTCAATATCGAAACGTGAAAGACCGGATGCATTGCTGCTAATTCTGTTGGCAGCTCTAACTCATAAGCTACTTTACCTATTCTTTTAAGAATCTTGTAAGGGCCTACATATCTAGGACTGATCTTCCCTTTCTTGCAAAATCTCATCACCCCTTTCATAGGTGACACTTTCAAGAAAACCCAATCATCAATTTGGAACTCTAGTTCCCTTCTCCTTACATCTGCATAAGACTTCTGGAGACTCTGGGATGTCTTAAGTCTACCTCTAATGAGTTGCACTTTCTCCATAGCATCATGAACTGAATATGGTCCTATCAAGGCTTCTTCACCTACTTCAAACCAGCCAACTAGAGATGTACACCTATGCCCATACAATGACTCATAAGGGGCCATCTGAATGCTGGAATGGTAACTCTTATTGTAGGAGAACTCTATAAGAGGAACGTGATCATCCCAACTACCCTAGAAATCGATCACTCAAGCTCTCAACATGTCCTCTAAGGTCTGAATGGTATGCTATGCCTAACCGTCCGTCTGTGGATGAAATGTTGTGCTAAGATTAACCTGAGTACCAAGACCTTTATGAAATCACTTCCAGAAATGAGAGGTAAACTGAGGACCTCTATCTGAGATGATAGACAAAGTAACCCCATGCAACCTGACTATCTCATTAATGTAAAGCTTGGCGTAGTCCTCCACCGAATCTGTAGTCTTAACAGCCAAAAAGCGCGCAAACTTAGTAACTCTATCAACTATCACCCAAATGAAGTCATGCTATCTGCGAGTACGAGGTAAAACTGTGATGATGTCCATGTTGATCACTTCCCACTTCCAAGTAGGAATGTCGATCTCTTGAGTCATACCTCATGGTTTCTGATGTTCTACCTTCACCTACTGGCAATTGGGAAACTTAGCCATAAAACCTGCTATATCCCTCTTCATGCCATTCTACCAAAAGACTTCTCGCAGATCACGGTACATCTTAGTGGCGCTTGGATGAATAGAATACCTGGAGTTATGGGCTTCTACAAAAATTTGTTGTCTCAACTCGCCCACCTTAGGAACATATAACCGACCCTGGTAGCGAAGCACACCATCTCCCCCACGAGAGAAAACATCAACTCTCTATTGATGGACTGCACCGTTGAGTTCAAGCAATATCAGATCACTATCTTATTTTTCCTTAACCTCCGCTACCAATAAAGATTCTCATCCATTCTGAACTGTTACACCACCATCTGATATGCTCATGAGGCGAACTCCTAAGCGAGCAAGCATGTGAACATCCTTCGCTAGTTCCTTTCTTTCTTCCTCCACATGTGCTACACTACCCATAGATAGTCTGCTAAGGGCATCTGCTACTACATTTGCCTTACAAGGATGGTAATGCAACCTCATATCGTAATCCTTGAGGAACTCAAGCCATCTTCTCTGGTGAAGATTAAACTTTTTCTGGGTGAACACATATTGAAGGCTTTTATGGTCTGTGAACACATCTACATGAACACCATACAAGTAGTCTCCAAATCTTAAGTGCGAACACCACTACTGCAAGCTCGAGGTCATGAGTTGTATAGTTATTCGCATGCACCTTAACCTATCTAGAAGCATAAGCTATAACCTTACCTCGCTGCATCAACACACAACCTAGGCCGACTCTGGATGCATCACAATAGATCACATAGCCGTCTGAACCCTCTGGTAGAGTCAAAACGGGAGTTGTAGTCAACCTAGTTTTTAGTTCTGTGAAGCTTTTCCCACAATCATCTAACCACTGAAACTTAACCTTTTTTTGAGTCAACTTAGTCAATGGAGAAGCTATGGATGAAAATCCTTCCACGAACCTTCTGTAATAACTTTCTAGACCCAAGAAACTTCTGATATCTGTAGGAGAGGTAAGTCTGGGCCACTATTTCACTGATTCTATTTTCTGAGAATCCACTCGGATCCCTTCGCTAGACATTATATGCCCAAGGAAAGCAACTGACTGCAACCAAAACTCACATTTGCTAAACTTAGCAAATAACTGGAGATCTTTGAGAGTTTGCAGGACAACACTCAAATGACTCGCATGTTCTTCCTGATTCCTAGAGTAAATAAGGATATCATCAATAAAGACGATAACGAACAAGTCCAAGTACTACTTGAACACTTTGTTCATCAAATCCATGAAAGTTACAGGAGCATTAGTTAGTCCAAATGACATAACTACAAATTTATAATGACCATACCAAGTTCTGAAGGTTGTCTTCGAAATGTCAATATCTTTGACTCTGAACTGATGATAATCGGATCTGAGGTTTATCATTGAGAAATGACTAGCACCTTGAAGTTGGTCAAACAAGTCATCAATCCTGGGGTTGGGATACTTATTGTTAATTGTAACCTTGTTCAACTGTCTATAGTCAATGCACATTCTAAGGGAACAATCTTTCTTCTTCACGAACAATACTGGTGCACCCCATGGCAAAATACTAGGTGTGATGAAGCCCTTATCTAGAAGGTCTTTCAGCTGCCCTTTCAATTCTTTAAGCTCAGCTGGAGCCATTCTGTAAGGAGGAATCGAGATAGGCTGAGTATCTAGAAGGAGATCAATTCCAAAGCCAATTTCCCTTTCGGGAGAAACTTTGGGAAGATCTTCTGGAATCACTTCTGGGAACTCATTAACTACTGGAACTGACTAAAGAGTTGGGGTTTCAGAGCTTGTATCCTTAACCTAAACTAGATGATAGATACAACCCTTAGAGATAATTTGTCTAGACTTAAGGTAAGAAATAAATTGACCCATAGACGCTAAGCTACTACCCTTCCATTCAAAGATTGGTTCGTCTGGAAACTAAAAATGAACAATCTTAGTTCTACAATCGACTGAGGCATAATAGGAATGTAACCAATCCATGCCTAGAATGACATCAAATTCTACCATTTCCAACTCTGTAAGATCTGCTGAGGTCACTTTCTGAGAGATTATGACATGGCAATTTTTGTATACCCGTCTAGCTATAATTTGGTCACCGACTGGAGTAGAGACTGAGAAGGGTTCTGAGAGAGTTTCTGGACTAACATCAAACTTAACTGCTATATAAGGAGTTACAAAGGCAAGAGTAGCCCCTGGATCTAACAAAGCATACGCATCGAGATTAAAGACTCATAATGTACCAGTGACCACATCAGGAGAATCTTTCTGATCCTGGCGAGCCTAAAGAGCATACAACCTGTTCTGTCGTTGTCCACCACCTGTACCAAATGAGTTACCCTGCTGAGTCTAGCGACCTGCTGGTGCTACTGAAGTTGTAGACTGAGCTCTACTAGCATTGCCTCTCTGACCCTGTTTAGAAGGACAATCCCTCAACTTGTGACCAAACTGACCACACCCAAATCATTTTTTCTTTCCTGCAAGACACTCTTCTGGATGGTTCTTACCACACTTAGGACAAGTTGGGTAGGTTTTAGTGCCTGAAACACTTCCTTGAGACTTAGAGCCTAATGCCCTACCTTTCTGAACATTTCGGAACTTGGAGGATGGAACACTAGCTAATGAAGGTGCTGTAGTTGAAAATTTCTGTTGAGACTGCGAGCGATTTCCATCACCCAATTTCTATTGAGAATAATCATAGTTTCTTTTCTTAGCCTTCTTGTTCTCCTTGGCCTACTCCCTAAGCTTATCACCCTCAACCAGCTGAGCATGAGTCAGGAGCCTAGAAATGTTCATGTCTTCCAGTAACATGGAATTCCTACACTCTGTTTTCACCAAGTCTGTCACTCCATACATAAACTTGTTTATTTAAGCCCTAGAATCAGTGACCATGTGAGGAGCATACCTGGAGAGTTAGGTGAACTTGAGTCCATACTCTTGGACTGTCATGATTCCTTGCCTTAAGTTCATAAACTCCTGAGCTTTTGTCTCCCTTAGCTCTCTTGGGAAAAACCTGTCCAGAAAGGTTTCACTAAAGCAATCCCAAGTGATAGGAGATGCATACGTACCCCTGTTCTCTTTCCACTGAGTATACCAAATATGAGCCACATCATTAAGCTGGTAAGATGCCAACTCAACCCGATCATTCTCAGTTACCTGCATCACTTCAAAGATCTTCTTGACCTCATCTATGAAGTTTTTGGGATCCTCACCAATCTGCGATCCTAAGACCTCAGGCGCATTCATCCTAACAAAATCCCAAACTCGCATCTTCTTGATACTACATAATCGTCCAAAATATATGTATTCATATAATTCTCATAGGTATGAAAATCACATATCATCTTTAATAATATATGATGCTCAGCTAAAAAAGTTGTATCTTAAAATAACTTTTATTTAGGTTGTGATTCATATCATTCTATTTTTCATGCTTAAAATCCATAGGGTTTGAATAACAATAAAAATCATGCTAAATTAGTACCATAAGGTTTCAAAATCAATGTGAAACAGTGAAAAACATAGCTTATTGAAGAAAGATCATAATTTCATAAAGCGCTATCTTTACTTCTAATAATTTTGTGAAACTATTGATAATCAAAATACTTTAGGCATGAGAGTGAAAGGAGTACTCTCATTGAATCCTTACATGCTTGGAAGAATAAGGTTTTTAAAGAAGAACTTGTTTGGAAACCTTGAACCCCTAGCTTTGGTGTTTCTTAAAGTTCTTGAGTGTAGATTTTTCTTTTTGAATGAGAGCTTTGAAATAATTAGAACTGGTTGACATGATTTAAGGAGAAATTAATAGTCGTGGGTTGGGGTTTTAGGATGAGGAAATGACATAAACACTCCTCCTAAAATGTGAAAAGAAGAGTAAACTAAAAGAATTTTGATGTAATGTGCATGGTTGCGCAGTTGAAGATTAGTTCACACGGCCCTTTGTGCAACCTTAATAGTAAATTTGATCTTGCCGCATGGCCCGCGGTTGACAACCACTTCGCGCGCCTATTTGCGCAAACTATGTAAAGCCTAGAAAAATGGGTGTAACTCTTAGCACATAACTTTGATTGTTGAACGGTCAAAAATGATTGAAAGAAGACTTCAAGGCCTTTCATTTAGTTGGTATTAAGTCACAAAACTCTTCATATGTTAGGATGTATGATTGATTGAAGTTGTTCTTTGAATGAACTTACGCGAAAAACTTAATCGTTAGGGAACCTCTCAACTCGAGTTTGTGCTTAAGGTTCATTATGACCTTAATTCACACCCAAAACACTTCTAAAACTTAGGACTGGCTTAACCTATAAGAACAAGTAGTATATCACCTGATCCAAGTTGATAGACTAAGAATAGAGTTGCGAGGTGTTACAATTTAACAATTAGTTAATACAAATAATTATTGACCTTAAAACTTATATATATATAATTATTTTTATTTCTTTCTTTGTAAAATATTTATTTCCCTCCTCACTTTAAACTTTTTTGTCTCTTTCATTAATTTCTTATCTTTTCATTTTTAGTTATTTTTAAAAAGTTAAGTGTATTATTTAAAAATAATAATTTTCTTTAAAAAATGTGTCCTTTGATTTTAACATTGTATCTTTTTTTATATGTTTTTCTTCACTTATTTTTAGAATTGTCCGGAATTAAGTTATTTTAAATAGAAGACATTCGAAATCAAATCAAAAGGAAAGAAAAGAAAATGTCACGCCTCGAGCCTACACCATGAATGTAGCTGGCACTCGAGAACCATCACTGGCCCCAAGCGTACCCTTGGCCTGGCTCACTATTGAGAGGAAGACTTACTCAACAAAATAGGAACTTCAAATACAAAGATTAACTCAAATTGTGTCAACAATAAATCAACTCAGTAAATATCTGAAATGCATAATTAAACATAAGAAATAGTCTCAAGGTCTCAAAAAATCAACAAGGAAATAATGAAAGACTTCTCAACTACTACTGTCTAAGAAGCCTATAAATACTATGATAGATGTCTGGACAAGACCCACAACAACTTAACAAAGATAAAAAACTGTAAATGTGGAAACCTTCGAAAAACAAGGAGGCTCACCAAAGCTATATGGAATACAAATGTTCTCAACAGAGTGCCTATTGATGACCCTAAACACCTCTATCTGCATCATAAAAAGATGCAGGTCAAATGACGTCAGTACATAGAATGTATAGCATGTAAGGGGAGTACTTAAAGCAATAGTTAACAATGCAGTATGTGTAACAAACATTGCAAATCACTTTAATCACTAAGGGAGCACAGTGCTGGTAAGTTGTTGTGCTTGGATAATGAATGTTCTTTTGGTGTAAATGATCTCTAAGTTTTCTTTTCACTTTAATAATTAGGTCCATTTGCCAAAGTGAATTGCTCAACCATCTTTGTTGAAAGGGGCTGTATTTTGTGTCTGAAAATTTGTAGCAGCGTGGACTCTCTGAACTAGCATAAGGAACGTGTCGTCTTACCACTCCTCAACCCATTGTGAGTTGATGATTTTTCTTTCCTTGACGCATTCACAAGAATCAGTTACACAATAGGATACTCCATACGAATGTTTAGTTGCTGGAATATATATGTATAATTGTTTCAGGAGACAGTGGAGATGCATCATTTAGAAGATGAAATGGTCAACATAAGAGGTTAGGAAGTAGTTGCCATATATTGTGTAATGGATGGAGGAGATTGGTCACAAGAACATTACGTAAGGTTATGCCTAGTTGATGAAGTTGAGAGGATTGTTTTTCAGACTTATATTCTACTTCTGACTCATGTGGCTGATTATAGGTATCTGTTGGCAAATAAGCATATTTATTTATAGTGTAAGCTGACGCTTTTGGTATCACACTTTTTCATACTTCCTCATCATTGTGTGCCAAATATGAAATTACTGGTATAACAGAAGAAAATCTACAAGATTCCATGCCTTTGAATTAAGTCTAAAACTTTTGGCCCAAACAGATATGATCTCCAAGTTAGTTTTCATGATCCTTACCAAAATGCAGTGTTTGTGATGCGGTTGTACAAGAGGATGTGCTCACAGGACCACCCAATGGTTAGGGTATCAAATTCACTAGGTCAAAGCTATATCGATTGCTCTGATCCATAGAAATTTGTGGCACAAAGTTATGCTTAAAAACAATAAGGAATCATCTAAAAAGTATGACTCTTTACCCATGTTCGCATACATGGTTTATGAGGATTTTGAGTTCTTTGTACTCATCCCCATATCGGTGCTCAATACTACTCCCAATAATATATATCTCATGCTCAAATTTTTAAAACATATCACTTTCCTAATTTGAGGCAATTACTCAAAAGATCCTTTTAAAAGAGGTAATACTCTGAAACTCCTTTGAACTTGTAAACTCATTTAGAAATCAATGTTTCTCTCTTTTAAATGTAAAAGTATTACATACTTACTAATACTTTGTTCCTTTCCACTCATTTTGAAACATGAAACTCAACTCTCCTTATCCTCATACTCATTTACTCTTAGTTCAAAACTATAGTTAATTGCAAAAGAGTTTCAAAATTGACTCAAAAGGACCTCTTGAACTTTCCTCCTAACTTTACTTTAATTCATAATGTTAATTAAGACATGTGATTATGACATGTAGGATCTCTCAAGAATTAATGAATACTCTAAGAGAGAATATCAAGAAGAGAAACCATGTATAATTCGAGAGAACACACAGGGAAAGAAGGACAGAAGAGTAAAAGACCTGGCAACCCTAGAGCATTGCTGCAGCAGTGTGCTGCTGCCGCGGCGCGCAAGGCCCCTCTGCCTAGAAATCCCACGAATTTTCTTTCTCAATTTCAAATCCTAACTCATCTAGAATCGAATGATTTCTTCCAAAATAATTTTGATTCATAAACCCAACGCAAATTCAATAAAGCCCCACACACAATCTATCAAGAAACATTATTCATTCGCAAGACCCTCACCTCTAGAATTCAAAACCTCCATTGTTAAAACTCAAGAACTTTTCAAGAATCGCAATATAAACAAATGCATGGCATTTGGTATTTTCTTCTGTTATACCAATAATTTCATACCTAGCACACAATGATTTGGAAGTATGAAAATGTGTGATACGAAAAGTGTCAGCTTACATTATAAATAGATATATTTTTTTGCCAGCAGATACCTATAATCAGCGACATGAGTTAGAGGTAGAACATAAGTCTAAAAGAAAATATTTTCAGCTATATCAACTAGGAATATCCTTGAACAAAGTTCATGTGACAAATCACCTCCAACCATTACACAATCTATGGCCACTACTTCCTGACCTCTTATGTTGACCATTTCGTCTTCTTAACGAGGCATCTCCACTGACTTCTGCAACAATTATACATACACATTCCAGCAACTAAACATACATCTGGAATATCATATGTGTGACTGATTCTTGTGAATGTATTGAGGAAACAAAATGCATCAACTCACAATGGATTGAGGAGTTGTAAGATGACACATTTCCTTATGCTCATTGAGTAAGTCCATGTGACTACAAATTTTCAGACACAAAAGGCAGCCCCTTTCAGCAAAGACGCTTGAGCTATTAACTTTGGCATATGGACCAAAATATTAAAGTGAAAAGAAAACTTAGAGATAGTCTACACCTAAAGAACATTCATTGTACAAGAACAACAACATACCAGCTATGTGCTCCCTTAGTAATTCAAATGATTTGCAATGTTTGTTACACACTGCATTTAGAGTCAAGAACTGAATGATGAGATGTTCTCAAATGTTCAATAATTTGCAAGCAGTACAAGCAGAAGGAGAATATTATTGAACATATGTGAACATCTCATCATTCGGTTCATGACCCTAAATGCGGTATGTGTAACAAACATTGCAAATCATTTGAATCACTAAGGGAGCACATTGTTGGTAAGTTGTTGTGCTTGGACAATGAATGTTCTTTAGGTGTAAATGATCTCTAAGTTTTCTTTTCACTTTAATGTTTAGGTCCATTGGCTAGAATGAATTTCTCAATCATCTTTGCTGAAAGGGGCTATATTTTGTGTCTGAAAATTTGTAGCAGCATGGACTCTCTCAACTAGCATAAGGAACGTGTCGTCTTCCCACTCCTCAACCCATTGTGATATGATGAAATTTTTTTCCTTGATCCGTTCACAAGAATCAGTTACACAATAGGATACTCCATATGAATGTTTAGTTGTTGGAATATGTATGTATAATTCTTTCAGGAGACAGTGGAGATGCATCATTCAGAAGATGAAATGGTCAACATAAGAGGTCAGGAAGTAGTTGCCATAAATTGTGTAATGGTTGGAGGTGATTCACCATAAGAACTTTACGCAATGGTATGCCTAGTTGATGACATTGAGAAGATTGTTTTTCAGACGTATGTTCTACCTCCGACTCCGGTGGCTGATTATAGGTATATGCTGGAAAATAAGTATATCTATATATAGTGTAAGTTGACGCTTGTCGTATCACACCTTTTCATACTTCCTCATCATTGTGTGCCAAGTATGAAATTACTGGTATAACAGAAGAAAATCTACAGGATTACATGTCGTTGAATTAAGTCTAAAACTTTTGTCCCAAACAGATATGATCTCCAAGTTAGTTTTCATGACCCTTACCAAGATGTAACGTTTGTGATGCGGTTGTACAAGAGGATGTGCTCACAGGACCACCCAATGGTTAGGGTATCAAATTCACTAGGTAAAAGCTATATCGATTGCTCTGATCCATAGAAATTTGTGGCACAAAGTTATGCTTAAAAACAATAAGGAATCATCTAAAAAGTATGACCCTTTACCCATGTTCGCATACATGGTTTATGAGGATTTTGAGTTCTTTGTACTCATCCCCATATCGGTGCTCAATACTACTCCCAATAATATATATCTCATGCTCAAATTTTTAAAACATATCACTTTCCTAATTTGAGGCAATTCCTCTAAATAATTTCCAATTTCTTGCTCTCCAAGTGTTGTGCATTCCAGCTTCTCATATAGTTCCTTTTTATATTATTTACTGGTTAAGCATTGCATCACCTCTCTATTATACCTAACCAGTTCTCAAGTTTTCTCTTCACTTTTGCTATCTCAGAATAGATGCAACTTGAATATCAACTGGTATTTAAGAGAAACATTTAGTTACAATATCAACCTGAAGTACAACAACTTAATTAAGAGGAAAAAATATACTAGCAGTACCGCAGCCTTAAGTTTAGATCAATGCCATAATGATTTAGTCGGGTCCCAATTTGCGTAACCAGACATTAGGTAAAACCAAAAAATCGCTTATTAACAACGTGACTTTAGTTTGAGCCTCAACTATTCTGCCTTTCTAAAAGGCATATGTAACACCTCGGTTTTTGAAAAGAACTAAAGAGAAATTCGTACAAGGCACCATCAGTTTTTATTTTTCAGTTTAACTTCAAACTACCATATCTTTTAGCACATAAAGAGTTAGGTGTCCCATGACCTACCAAATTTAGGTCTTTTAGTCCTCTTTCCAATGCCATAAAGTTTGCTAAATTTCGAGTTCGGAGTAAAAAGTTATGCCTATTTGAATGAAGCCTCTCTATTTAACGCATTCCATCTGTTTTAAGAAAGGGTATTTTGGTCTTTTCATTATATCTTTGGGACTAGAATATTTTTCCACACCCAATTAAGGGTTTGATCAAATTCCAATTCACTTTTCACGTTCCTAAACACTTGGAGAAATTAGAGCGAGGTTTCAAGAAGAGAAAAGCAAGGTTTTCAAGTGTTCTTCAAGATTCATTGATTTTCGCCAAGAACATTGTTCTTTCCAGGTATGTAAGGCTTCTCATAGTGTTGGACTTGTTCGTCCTCACACCATACATCTAATTCGTCCAATGAAATTATCCTTGAAGTCGTTGTATCTAAAAGATTCTTGATTAGTTCTTAATTTTAGTTTCATTCTTTAACAATGGAGGTTATGAATTTCTTGGGTTGACGATATTTAGTATGTGTTGTGTTTCTTAAAAGGATTGTATGAAATTCTCATGTAATCATGTCGGGTTTGAGAAACAAGAAGATTTCAGGAAAAATTCCCAAATTCTAACCAAGTTTGAAGCTTGAATTTTACCAACAAAAATCATCGAAGTCGCTGGAGAAGGATTGGGGTGGCGCGCCACCAATATGCCAAGAATGATGGGGAGACCAAAAACAGTACACCCAAATCCAACCCCAGTACTTTGGCGTCTAGCGCAGTGCACCATCAGTATGCCAGGATTGCTGGGGTGTCACGCCAGGAGTTTCTGAGCCAATCTTTCCTTGTTTCAGCTTGTACATGTTCCTTTAAGTTGTGGTTTTGTTTATCCTCTCTTTACTAACTCCTATAAACTCTATTAACCTCTAAAAATCTTTGTATATCAAAGTCACAAGTCTTTGAGTTCATTTAAACTTGAAGTAAGTTAAGAGGGAAGTTTAAAAGTTTTATTTTCATAAACACTTCAGAGCTTTCAGTTGTGTTATGTGTGTGTATATATATATATATATCGGTCTTGTCTTGAAAGATAAGTTTATAAGTGCATGTTTTAAGAATGCTAGTATGTCTAACATTGGAAAAGTACTTCAATAAAGTTAAAAGTCCCTTCACTGTAAAGGGTGAATTGAGCATAAAGTTATATTGATTATTTTGAGAGTAGTATCAAGCATTAAATTGGGTTAGAGTCTGTTATAACTCGGAAGTACCATAAAATTATGTAGCCAGCGTAGGATAGGATAACATTGATTCTTCATGCAACTCCTCACTACCTCTGATAAGGCCTATTAGATGGATCCATATTCAAAATATCATCATATACCCCGGCAAGGTATAGGATGGCCTTTGCAACATGGGTGAAACGTTGTATCATTGTTAGGCTCATAGTAATGGTTGTTGGTTAGAGAAACTCCCCACAAAGTAAAGTATATTGTTTTCATATTTACTTTTATTGCATATTTTATTGTAAGGCTTAAATGATTTTCACTTAATGTTCATGTATTGATTCAGTTGAGTTGCTTTGAGTCATTCAGTTCAGTTATTTGTTTCTTAAGCCATATTACATACTCGCATATTCAATGTACTGATGTTATTCGACCTACATCTTTTAATGATGCAAATACAAGTTCTTCGGATCATATACATGAATTTTGTTGAGATCACTTTTCACTTCAGATAGCTTAGGTGAACCTCCTTGCATTACGGGGGACTTCACATTTATTTTCTAGTCACTTATTTTGAGTATTCGCAGGTCTTGTCCCGACACTCGTCTATATACAGTAGAGGCTTCACAGATAGACAGTTTTGGAGTGTCTTTCAGTTTTCAGATGTTTTATTTAAAGTTACATTTCATACTCAGTATATTCAACAAAGTTTTGAGATTTAGTAAACTGTTTTTAAATGTTTCTTTCAATTTGATGCATATGTATGCTTGAGTTATTCTTTCGCTTGTAGTCAGCCAGGATGAGGGTTCACTTGGGACGAGCAATGGTTCTCGAGTGTCGGCCACGTGCAGGGTGGAGGCTCGGGTCATGACAACATAGTTTCTAAGTAGGTTCCCTAGATTCAAAATGGAAGAGAACCTACTTAATTGGTAAAAAACAAAAACATTCAAAAAGAACGATACATATATTTGATGATCTAAAAGAATTAAAGATACTCATTTTCACTTCACTCTCTCCCCTAATTCCCCTCACATCCCCACCCAAATAAAAAGAATAGGTATATAGGTATCGATAGTTCAATTGAGTATGAGTAAACAAACACCATAATACTCGAGCCTATGATTTGATGATTAAAAAGTGTAATTTTATTAAGTGTTCCTTAATATCTCCTGTGTTTGTTCCAAGTACTACACACAATGAGTGTCCATTACTTGTGACCGTTCAAGCTGTGAAGAAGACGCCTCAGTTCATCATCCCATAACTTCACGGTACAATCAAATGAAACACTACACAGACATACAAAACATAACCAATAAGCTCAAAGAACTAAAAGGTTAGGTGCAATACATTAAATTAGCGCACACGACGGTTAAAGTGAAACTGTATCTCTATGGATTGTTTTTACTCGCAAGGGAATTACGCCATAATGGGCAAGATCACAGTCATTCCAAAAATTGAAACTCAACTCTTGGGGCTTGAAAGTTCACTGGGGCTTTTGAACCTCGCTTCAAAGCTTAAGTGGCCTTTAACATAGAACTGTTACTCTTCTACTTAAAGAATTGGAACTTTGAACAAAATTTAAATAGAATAATGTAACTACTAATGTTGGAATTATGACCTCCTTAATTTTGTTAAGGAACACGTACTAACTATATGTTCCTTAATTATTTGATAGTTTAAAGTAAATAAAACAAGTAAGCAGTTTTAATAACAAGCAGTTTACAACTTCACTTTTATTGGACAAAACTTCAAACTACACAATGATTACACACCTATGTGATCTTAGGAATTATAAACTCTAATCCCCTTAATGTCTTCTACAATCGACAAATTGCACCAACTTGTTCGACCCACCTACACTCAGAACTCGATTGTAATTAAAATAATTAACTACAACTTCAGATAAATCACAAACCTCACAATCTATTCTATGCAACACCCCAGAGTGAATTCAAAACTCTCCAAAATTATGATAATGTTTTGCTTGTTTCTCTCTATGTAAGTGCGCAGATTTTGTTGGAAGATCCTTGCTCTATTTATAGACTAAGTAGACCAATAATCCTTTTTCTACTACAACTCTGTTTCAGTCACATTTTACTTCAACTCTTCTTCAACACGTTTTCCTACTTCAACATGCTGCCTCTTCTTTGAAGGACTTGAAAGTATTTTATTCTAACCCTACATGGTTATAATACTTCGCCACCTTCAGCTCTCCTAAACATATTAGGGGTGAATGTTCACGTTGTCACAACTTGTTATTCCACGCATCTGTTCCTCAATTGTCAATCTTCAAAATTTACATTTACATGATCTAACAAATTCCCCCTTTTTTGATGATGACAAACCACAACCTATTTTATCTTCAAGTGTTCATATTAAGTTGCATGGAATCAACTAAAGGGATAGTATGGAACAAATAGTTCAGTTCATTAGAGCTAAACATTTACACACTTCCCCCTTTTTGCATCATTAAACCCTGTAATACAAGATAGAATAATAACTAAAACAAACACTTAGTTATCTATAACAGGGTAAAACAATTACCAAGAATTAAGTAGTACAGAACCAAAAGCCAACAAAACCACCGCATAGTCAAAGAGTAAGATAAGTACATCTCTTGCAACAAAACCAACAAAAGCAAAAGTTTAAGACACACCCATTACGAAATAGGAAATTAAAGGTGATTTGGAGGAAGAAGTTGGAGCAGTGGTTGATAGAGGCTTGGTCTTAAGAATCTCAAAGAGGTCTTTCAAATTTGTAGAATTCGTGGACTTCTCAGTTTCCAGAGCTGCCTGAGACTTAGGCAATTCAGCTTTCAAATTGTAGTTTTCTTCAACCAACGTATAATTCTCAAGTCCATAAGAAATATGAAATTGATCTAATGCAGATGAATGAGCTAATCAAAGAGCAAAAATTTCCTCATCCTTTGTAGCCAGCTGAGCTCTTAGACGCTGAACAAGAGCATAGCACCTCTTTAGGAGCAAGTATAGCAGCCGGATTGATAGTCCCGAGTACATCCTTCGTAGTCCGAACTTGCCACACCTGAACATGAACTTTAAAGTGCTCAAAGATTTAACCAACCAGAAAGCATAGCCTAGCGAGTGCCTTCTCTTATCCTCAACCCATATACGATGCATATGATGCAACATTAGTTTGGGTAATTTAATAGGATTACGCAAAATTAACAATTTCATAAGAGTAAAATCCATGTAGTTTGTCTTAGGACTCTTCTGCATTCGAGGCAACAAGACCTTATGCACGACATAAAAAAGAAGCCTATGTAAGGGAAGCAAAGTACCTTTGTCAAAACCAGTATAATCCTCAAGTGTAGGATCATTGGAGAATCTTTGAGATATTTCCAAAGCATTTGGCAGACCTTCCAAAGGGGGCCAATCTCTTTTCACATAATGGCACCATCCAGAGTTTGGAATGCCCAGTATTATTGAGATAACAGGAGTTGTAAGAGTGAAAGGCCTCCACCTAACTACACCAGAGATAGACGAAGTGAAACCTGTGTCATTAATATAAAATTGCCTCGTTTTGTTCTTACATCTTTTCCTTATGATGTTACCTTGAAGGAATAAGTCAGTCCAACCTTGTGCCCGTAGGATAAGTAGTAATTAACCCATCTCTGCCCCTCCAAACCCAGTAACAAGCCTACCCTGATCACACTCCACAGAATAAAGTTGACTATCCTGTTTGTACGAGCATCGAGGCTATCCTCAACATTTTCAGCAAACTCTTAACCCCTTACTGTGTCTTGAACGTCACCTTCCTCAGTATCAATATCTCCTAGGGTTTCGGACGGCACTACCCTATTCTCAATTTAGATACTCTTAGTGGATTCATCCACTAAACCCTTCTTTTCAGAATCCCTTTTTGGTGTTCAACGTCGGACTTGTTCCATATTTTAAGGGTAGGACATCTTCTGTGTCCCCTTTCTAGATCTCTCAGGCTCAACGGTTTTGTTAGGAATATCAATAGGATTAATTTGTTAAGTAAAATTACCTCCAGAGAAATGTGGCTGTTTAGAGGCCACAAGAATAGGACCCTCGTCTAGAGCTCTCTTAACAGACCTAGTCATTCGAACTAGGACTGCTATAGATGGTGTGGATTGTGAGTCCTCCTTTTTTTCATTCATAGGAATGGCAACAGGTTTACTAAAGATTTTCTTAAGCGACACCTCAGCCGTTTTGGCACCACGTGTGCAATTGGAATGGATTCATCTATCTCCTGTGTCGACTATGTAACATATTCCCTTGAGGATAGAACATATTCCCCCTTACTCTCCCCACTGGTTACATCTACACTCATTTCTTGTTCCCCTTTACTATATGGAGTTCCCTTGTCTGTTTCAATATCTCCCAAGGTGTGGAGAGCTGATTCCCCATGAATTGAGCCCGCTATAGATATTCCACATGCAATGTGAGATATTCTCAACTCGTAAATGTATAAGACCTCATGTGTGGGAACTTGGGTAAATGGTTTTTGATAGAGGATGAGTGCTCTGTTGGGGTTATTGGGTGATGATGATGCCGGTAGAGAAGAGTCCTTAAGGTAAAGCATTTAGAGCTTATGAGAGGTAATATTTTTTCCTTTTGGGAAGATGAACAATGGCGGTTTCTGATGGCCTTTTTGGTAATGACAAAGGGAAGTTGAATAGTTTTTATTTTTGAAAGAGAGTGATTTGACTGGGAGTTGATTTGATTTTTAAAGATGACAGTTTAGCTTTAAACTAGGTATATTTACATGATAGACACGTGGGAAGGATCAGGTTGTGTGCTTAGTCTTCTTATTTTATTAAATAAATAGTAAAGCAAGATTAATGTACATACCTAACAAAATTTCCATGATGTGTATGAGGCTTTGGGTCCTTATTCTCCCTTCTTACCTGAAATTGTTAGACACATAATTATCGTTCATGAGTATTTATAAAATTCAAAAACTAAAAGTGATCAGTAGTTAGGATCTAATCCTCATTGGGATATTCATGTAATTTTAATCATTCGAAGTTCCAACCAGTTCTTTTCAGAGTTATCCCTTGCTAATGCCTTTGTAAAAATGCTAGCAATTTGTTTTTCAATGGCACAAAAATTTATGGAGATCATCCCTTTTTCTACATTATCCCTTAGAAAGTTATGTTGGATGTCTATATGTTTTGTTCTCTTATGTTGTACAGGTTCTTTGCGATGTTGATTGCGCTTGTATTATCACAAAAAATTGGGACACAATCAATGTTTAGACCAAAATCTTTGAGTTGTTGTTTGATCCATAGTAGTTGAGCATAGCATGAGGTAGTTGCTACATATTCAGCTTCAACAATGGATAGTTCAACTGGATTTTGTTTCTTTGATTTCCAAGAGATATTAAGCAAAAACCTAGAAAATGAGCCATACTTGTAGTAGTATTTCTATCTACCAAATAACCAGCATAGTCAGCATCAACATACCCTACCAACCCAAGACTACTCCCTTTTGGATACCATAGTTCAAAATTTGTGGTCCCATTTATGTATCGAAGAATTCTTTTAACAACTTGAATATGAGTGTCCTTGGGGTTGGCTTGAAAATGAGCACATAATCCTACGCTGAACAAAATATCAGCCCTGCTGGCTGTAAGATATAATAGTGAGCCAATCATTCCTCTATACAATTTTTGTTCCAAAGTTGAATATGTTCACTCTAGGTCTAATTTTGTAGAAGTAGCTATTGGGGTATTGATTTGTTTCGCATCATCCATTTTAAATCTTTTAAGTAATTGTTAGACATACTTTTGTTGATGGATTAGTGTTCCTGATGATGTTTGCTTGATCTGAAGTCCTAAAAAGTAATTTAATTCTCCAATCATGCTCATCTCGATCTCATTGCTCATAAGGGTGACAAATTCATTGGTGATTGCTTTATTTGTGGCTCCAAAGATAATGTCATCCACATATACCTATACAATCAGTAAGTCATTTCCTTTGTTTCTGAGAAAAGGTGTATTGTTTATTTTACCTCTTGTGTAGTCATGACTTAAGAGAAATTTTGACAGTCTGTCATACCATCCCCTTGGTGCTAGTTATAACCCATAAAGAGCTTTATCAAGCTGATAAACATGATCAGGATAGTCATTGCTCTCAAAGTCAGGGGTTGTTTAACGAACACTTCCTCTTTTTGTAGCACATTAAGGAATGTCGTTTTTACATCCATCTAATACAATGTAAATTCCATTTGAGCAACAAATGCTATGAGTAATCGGATTGCTTCCGGCCTTGCTATGTGGGCAAATGTTTCATCATAATGCATGTCTTCTTCTTGATTGTACTCTTGAAACACTTGCTTTGTTTCTTTTTATGGTTCCATGTTCATCTAATTTGTTTCTGAACATCCATTTGGTTCCAATTATGGTCATGTTTGCCGGTTTTTGCACAAGATGTCATACTTTACTTATTTTGAATTGGCTCAGTTCTTCCTCCATGGCCATAATCCAATCTGCATCTTGGAGAGTTTCACTGTTGTTCTTTGTTCCACCATAGACAGGAACGCATTGAAGGCACGATGATTTTTAGCCCTGATCTAGTGGTTATCCTAGAAGTAAGATCAGTAAGTATATTGTCCAAGGGGTGTGATCCTTGGTATTTGTAGTCTTTTAAGACTAGACCTTGATCATATTGTTCTGCTTTTGGGCTATAATTCGGTTTCCTCTATTCATCAACTAGTTTCCTTCCTGAGTTTTCATCGTGATCATCATGTGAGTGAACAATGTTTTCATCATTTGCATAAGAGGGACTTGCTTATTTTACCTGTTCCTATGAAACTTCAATGTATACTTTTGATTGTTCATCATCTTCCTACATGTTCTGGTTAGACATAGTATTGTTTTCATCAAATAAAACATGCACACTCTCTTCTACACACATTGTTCTTTTGCTTAGTAACCTATAGGTTTTGCTATGTGTGGAGTAACCTAGAAAAATTCCCTCATCACTTATTGCATCAAATTTTCCTAACAAATTTTTTCCGTTATTGTGAATGAAACATTTACATCCAATTATTCTTCGGTGAGAGATGATGGGTTTTATGCCTTTCAATAATTCATTAGGGGTTTTTATCTAACAAATATTGGGACATACATCCATTGATGGTATAGAAAGCATTGTTTATGGCTTCAGCCCTGCATTTGTTAGTGATTTTATTAGTAATCATCATGGTTCTAGCCATTTCCTGTAGGGTTCTAATTTTTCTTTCAACAAAACCATTTTTAAGGGATTCGAAGAGTACAAGAGTTGTGATCAACTCAGTGAAAAAATTACAATATTGAGCAAACTTTGAGTTTCCGAATTCTGCTCCATGATAAGATTTGATTGAGACTAATTGTTTGTCAAATTTCTTTTGAAGTTTTCTTATCAGTTAGCAGAATGCTTTAAATGTGCCATCTTTGAATGTCAGGAAGAGTGTGCAGGTATACCTTGGTCAACCAGTACAAACATGTACCTTTTTTCACCCCTGAACTTGACTCTCATGGGTCTACATTGGTCCATGCGTATTAGTTCCAAGGACCTGGTTGAACTTCTAACCTGTTTGGATTTAAAAGATGATTTTACTGATTTCCCTTGAGTACAAGCCTCACAGATCTTTTCTTCTTTAAACTTAGATTTAGAAAGTCCGATTACTAAGTCCTTAGAGATTAGTTTATTTTGTTGTACATGGCTTGCATGACCTAAGTGTTTGTGCCACAGTACAGGATCCATGTCCAACGCACTTAGACATACTAGACTTTCAGCAGATAGGTATCTACAGTATATACATATTTGTCTTTTTTGCCCTGTTAGGACAACCTCCTTTATTTTGAGATTAATTACTTCAACACCAGTAGAGGAGAAGATTACCTTTTTTTCCCTTGTTGCAAAGTTGTGATATGCTCAGCAAGTTGTGTTTCAATCCTTCCACATGATATACCATGTCGATTGAGTGTTCATCAAACCTTCCTATCTTGCCAATACCGTTGATTTGACCCTTTTTTCCTCCACCAAATGCTACTAGTATGCCTTTTCCTTCTTCGAGTGAGAGAAACTTTGTTTTATCTACAAACATGTGTCTTAGGCAAGCGCTATCCATATACCAGTGTTGCTTTCTTTCTCTCACTTCTTTCTTGAAAAAGATTAAAGGTTAGATTTAGGCACCTAGATTAAGTTGGGTCCTTTATTTTGATAAAAAGGATGAATGAGATCTTTGTTTTTCCAGTAACGTAGATTTGTTTTGCTTTGAATATACTTGTTCTTTTGGTGTCTTTTACGAGCACTTGTGGTTTCTAAATTTTTGTCAATATCGATTCTAGACTTTGAACAACTAAATTTAGAATGACCAATTTCAACACAGAGGATACATAATGAAGAGGTATAAAATTGTGTTTGTTCAAAACCTATTCCACCTCTTATATTTTGGGTGTTGTTTCCCAGATGTGTTACAATTATGGAGGATATTTTCCATTTATTTTCTCGATCGAGCTCATACTTACTCCTAGCTAATTCAAGATTAATTCTCCTAGAGTTTTCTCTTTTTGAAGACAATTCATTTTTGACCCTCTTCACATCATGTTCATAATTAGGTTTGTCACACACTTTGTCCTTACCGGACACCTTTAGCTTTATTTCGGGTTTTAGAGAGAATTGTAAGAATCAAGTTGCTGGGTTTTTTGTAACAGCAGCTTGGTTTTCACTTTTAATTCAGTATTGAGTTTTTCGAGATCGATATACTCAAACTTTAAACTAGTCATGGAGGCAAGCAACTGATTCTTGTTTCTAATTTGTTCTTGAATTGTGTCAATAAGTGTGAGCATTAGAGAAGATAATTTTTTTTTCTTAGAAAACAACTTTAGTTTGTCCTTGAGATCAAATATGTTTACCTATTTTTCTTTGCAGTCTGAATCATGTTCAGGATCTTACTCTTCTACGGCCATTAAGGCAATGCCATTATTATATTCTTCATAGTTTGTTGATCTTGTTCCCGCATACATAGCTTGTTCCTTTTCTTTGGTCTTTCTTTTGTTTGCAAGTTTCCACTTTTCTTTTTCAGCTCTTTCTTTTCTCTATTCTATTTCCCACATAGGACATCCTTAACTTGATAATAAGTTTTACCACACTTGTAGCATCCACAAGTTTGAGCCCTTTCTGTGCTTTTTTCCTTGCTAAGTGGTACCTTTTTCCATAGTTCATACCCTTTTTGAAGAGTCTCTTAAAGTTTCATCTTATCAGTGCTAAATGTTCATCATCTAGATCCGATTCATCACTTTTAGTTGCCTTGAGTCCAACATTCTTTTCTTTCTTTCCTTCACTTCTTTTTATCAACATTCATCTCGAATGTTTTAAGATTCCCTATCAGCTCATCCAGAATCATGTTTGTTAGATCCTTGGCTTCTCTAAATGCAGTAACTTTGATTTCTCATGACCTAGATAGAGTCCCAAGTACTTTTTCCACCTATTCCTCAATAGTGTATAATTTTCCCATGGAAATTCATTTACTACTGTGGTAAATCTGATGATCATGTCTTAAGTGATTCTCCATTCTTCATCTTAAAGGCTCCATACTAAGAGAAAAGTCTAGCGATTTTGAATTTATGTACTTGAGTGGTACCTTCATGAGCATTCAATAGTGTTCCATATTTATTTTGTGGAAGTACAACTTGAGATACGATTAAACTCATCCGGTCCGAGTCAACACACCACATTGCACTTAGCATTTGCATTTTTTCCTAACATCTTGTAGTCGGGCTCTCCGTATTATTCCTTTGGTTTTGGAACGATCTTTCCTTCACTATCTTTGATGGCTGGAGTTAAAGGTCCGTCAGTGATTCTAACCCATAATTTATAGTCTTCAGCTTGAATGAAGTCATCCATTATTGCCTTCCACCATGAGTAGTATTGACTATTGAATAGTGGTGGCCTATTGATGTGTTTCCCTTGACCATACCCAAGAGGAGGTGTAGAATTCATAGTGATCTTATCTTAAGTTATTACTCTTGTTAAGATTACCTACTCTGATACAAATTGTTGAAATTATGACCTCCTTAGTTCAGCGAAGGAACACGTACTAACTATCTTTTCCTTAATTATTTAATAGTTTGAAGTAAACAAGTATGCAGTTTTAATTGTCTAGCTATAGGATATCTCAAGTCATCGACTAACATTTTACAAATATTCCTATGTTAATCATAAGCCTCAGTGTATAATTCAAAACATGAAAATAAATTCACACACACAAATAAATCGAGATCACAAAAGGTTAGACAGAAGGAATAAGGAAGGAAAGGAAAGAGGATACCATATAAGGCACCCCAAGCATCAAGAGTGTTTTATAAAGATTCCAATTTTCTCCCAAAGTGTACATACAAAAGAAAAAAAAATAAAGAACTAGTGCAACGATATTCATTCCAAACGTGTCAGATCACCACCACAAGTCAAAAAAATGGAATGATATAAATAGTTTTAACTTATCTTATTAGGAACATAGGCTTGGTAATTCTTACAAATTTCATGTGAAAATACATTTAAAACAAAAACATAGGGAATTTCTTATTACGAGCAGAACCTTCTACAACATAACTAAAGAAAATAATCCAATTCAGGTTGCATCATATGGCTAATCACTTTACAGTTTATAATGCTTAAATGGCTGAAATTACTAGCATGAGAAATTATATGTTTTCATGATTAGAAATTCATGCTATAAAGAGGGAACAAAATGTATACACATGAATGCAAATCTTAATATCTAAATCTTTTTTAACAAATCAATAAATACATAATGACTTTTCAGAAAAGGTAAGTACCTTCTCTTGGAAAAAATTTGATAGTAACATGATTTCAACGTAAATAAAATCGAGAAAATAATTATTTCTCATACGCCTAGTGTATCATGCTTCAATAGTAAAGACACCATAAGGAGGAGATTTGATTTTCATATGAGCGACCTTTTGGAGTGCAGCGAACTAAGATGACCATCAAGCACACAAATTTGTAGGGAAGAAAACAAAATTAAGGGACCTTTGAGTGGCAGCCAAAAAAATAAACCTCTCAAAGTAAGCTCTGAATGCAAGTATTTATAGGGAAAACTTAGGGTTCTTCATTTGTTGAGCAGGAATTCGAGTTTTAAAATTTGAAATCTTATCAAAACGAATCTCCAAATTCTGACCTTTCAAGCTCAAACAGACGTCGCCTAATTTGATCAAATTTGATTGAGCTTGACGAGTTTTTCTTTGGATTCTTCCAAAAAAAGTGAAGCTTCACCATCATTTTGAAGATAGACATCTGCAAAGTATAGTAAAGGTAAAAACAATTTGCACCAAAATGGGATCACAAGGTCTGGAATGGCTGATGAAGGACAATTGTTATGTCAAAAATAGAAAAAAGAGGGAGAGGGTCTTTTTGGTTTGAAAATCCTAGCTTCTAGATATGGTGATAGGAGTTGGGCTGAATTAGCAACTGGAATGATCTAAAGGTTTCTTTGGGCCATATTTTGGAGTGGATTTGGGTTCGTTTTGCTGCCTAATTTTGGGCTGAGTTTAATGGTTTTTCCCTTCTTTATTTATATTATTTTGGACTTCGAATATAATAACTAATGAAATATATATTAGGATTATGATATGGTGACAACTAAAACTTTATAAAATAAAATATTAATTTTAGGACGTAACGCTAATATAAAATATAAATATAAGAATATGATTTTATAATTAATTTAATTAATACGAAACGTGAAATAGATGATGCCAATTGATTATTTAAGAAAAGAGATGTAAATAATGATAGTATAATTTTAATTATAAAACATACAATTTTAGTAGTAATTATAGAATTGTGATATAACGATAACAATAGTAATAACAAATAATCATGGTAGTAAGAATAATTATGAAAAAATATAATTTGATACATTATTAATTTAGAAGCTCAAAAACAATAAATTAGAAGAAATGAGGATCAGAATTGGGTGTCAAAAAATTGCGCAGATTTCATTGGAAGATCCTTGTTCTATTTATAGACCAAGTAGACCAAGAATATTTTTCCTACTTCAACTCTGCTTCAATCACGTTTTACTTCAACTCTGCTTCAACACGTTTCCTACTTCAACGTGCTTCCTCTTCTTTGAAGGACTTGAAAGTATTTTATTCTAACCCCACATGGTTTTAATACTTCGCCGCCTTCACCTTTCCAAAACCTATTAGGAGTGAATGTTCACGTTGTCACAACTTGTTCCACACATCTGTTCCTCAATTGTCAATCTTCAAAATTAGCATTTATATGATCTCACAACTAACTAGCAGACACCATCCTTCACTACCCCCTAAAATTGTTATATGGTACACAAGATTGATTCAACTAGAAGCCTTAAGTGCAAGCACATAGGGGCTTGAATGGACAACAAAAATAGTGTCATATAAAATGGAGTGGTGGGAGTATTTTCCTATAAACATTGAAAACCATGTCTAGAAAAATATAGAACCTTTCTCGCTTAGCTATGAAAATGATCCAATCATAATCTACAACACTGATGTTTAATATATAATCGAGAACCTTGTGCTACCACCACATGTGAAACAATACTGTAAACATGACTGACAAAAATATATAGAATACGTTGCCAGCAACGACTGTTTATTCGGATTGCTTATACCAGGGCCAGTTGGACTCCATTTGATGGTATATGTCTCCTAACAAAAACATATTGGTCAAATGTATGATTTGATTAAAAGAATCAACAAAGAAAAAAAAAAAGAACAAAAAAATAGATACTTTGCAATGTTCTCTGAAATCATGCAAGCAGACATCCTGTTTCATGCTCCATATCTACGTAGAAACAGTGAGCAAAATTTCTTTGAAGCAACATATTCAAAGTCCTAACGCAGAAAAAGTTGAAGCTAAAGTTCAACTTTATTTGTAATTTATTGACTTCCTTAAATGGAATTACCTTAACAATGGTATAATCAAAGCATGAAGCCAGCAAGATGTTAGGATATACTATTAACCATATGGTTGAGTTATAGTATTGATTTTAATCTTTTTTAAATACTTTACGTTTTATGTTAATTATTACAATAAAGTCTTTGTTTGAATAGATCATTGTGTTTATATGTGTGTCCATTACAGATATAGTAGACGATTTTTTATGGAGTTGTCTAACTCATACGCGGAAGATTAAAATTGTCGGTTCTTATAAGTTATAAATTAAATGTTCACAATCAAAGATGAAGTTGGACAAACATCTTGACGATTGTAACACAAAATTAAATATAATTCAATCTTAATAATGGGAATGGTAAAATTCAAACTCCTTGTGTTAGTACATTTTGTATGTTTTGAATGGACCAAATTGAGATATGTATTTAGGTTCTGAATTTCAATAAATAATATCTCTAGTCCGTTACATGAGCTTATACTCTTAATCTTGATATAGTTATTATGATCTGTGTAGTTTGCTTTATTATTTTAATCTATTAAAAGGTGAGACTCTATGATCAGTCAAAATATTCCTAATGGATTGGATAATAACAAATTACATTTGTGAAATAATAATTAGTTGATAGAACCATATCTCGTTTATGAGAAAGAAGACACCCATTTATGGTTGGTTATAAATAGTCACGTGAAAACCCTACAGGTGGATTATATATGTATATCCATCCCGTGAATTAATTTAAGCATAAGGATAAAGGATTAAATTAATCAATGAATTAAATTTTTCAGAAGTTTGATTTAATTGATTGGTGTCGGTAATTCTAATATGGGGAGTTAAATAAGTTGTAACAGAAAAAAATTGAAATTAAATATAGGAGTGCAGTTACAGATTTTTAGTGGCACAATCTGTAATTTATTATGATATGGTTAATTCATGCTTTTAACTAATCACATATTATAATTGGAGGCCTCTGCTAATAAATTTTGCGGTCCCTACTATGCCTGATTAGTTGATCGAGTTCAGAAAAAAAAAGGATTGTTAGTATTTTTTTTTCAATTTAGGAATAAATCATTTTTCACTTTTATTAGTTTAAAATAAATAAATAAACTTTTTATTTCCGTAAAAGAAGAAAGAAGAAAATATTGTGTTTCTTTATTTCCTTAGAAGATGAAAGAAGCAATTAATAGTGTTCAATGATTATTGGTGGCTATTGATGGTGTTTAATGGCTATTGAATACACTTGATATTTAATGACTTTCTAAATACACGTAATGGTATTAGTGGTTACTGATGACTATTGATCATGATTGTTGGATACTCTTAACGATGTCAAAATAAAACTTAATGGTATTTAATAGTTATGGATGACTATTGATCATGATTGTTGGATACTCTTAACGGTGTCAAAATACACTTAATAGTATTTAATGTTTGTTGATGACCATTGATCATGGTTGTTGGATACACTTAACAGTGTCTAAATACACCTAAAGGTATTTGATGACTATTAATGACTAGAAACATTTCATCTTTCAAACTTTTCCCTTCTACTGAAAAGTATAAATAGGGGTTATGGTTCTAAGGAAAGATTATCCTTTTTTTCTGAAAATTTTCTTTCCCACACAAGACTTGATTGAGAGAGTTAGTTAGGAATTAGTAGAAGGCTGCAATCCTAGAGTCTCAGTCCCTAAACGAGTTGTGTGAAAGCTACAAAAGGTTAGAGTTTGACAATTTATTTAGTTTACATTATTATGCTATTATGTAAGTTTGTGCTTTTAAATAATGCTTCCGTTGTGCATATTCTAACATAAGGAACCCGAGGTGTCCCACTGGATAGCATTTATTTCATTCTGCAATGGCAAAGTAAGAAACCCTTTAAGACTATTCATTTCAATGATTCAATCAAGCATAACATGCTAAGCTTCAGTGTTCAACTAGTAATTCAATTTGCACTGGACCACACATGATGTCCTGAGAAAGTTTTGATTGGTTTGTTCTCTCCAACTTTACAAATATATATCATTTTATAAGCAGAGATGGTCAGGAAAGAATCATTGTTTCGCCAAGCAACATCAAGCAATGGGCCTATGTAGGGTTGGATAATAACAGTGAGAACATAAGCAAAATCTATCTTTGCTCAGATATGAGATAAAATATAAAGAATAATTGAGATAGAACACCTAAACGAAAATCAAATTGCTTCTTCGATTTTCCAAACTTCAAATTCAAAACATCAACAATTGTATCAATACTACCATTAAGGAGATAATCACCTTTCTTTTCCACTTCAAAGAGATGATTGACCCTTTATGTTATTTAAGAGTACTATCCAATTCCCCTGGATGAAAAGTCAGTAAGACAAAATAAGACATGATAAGTGATGGCAATTTATATACTCAATCTTCAAAACAAGATTTTCCTCCATGCTCCTTACCAGATCGTTTCTAGATTCTGGCTTTACCATAGTAACACCTGATGCAAGAAGGGTGTCCTCGCACTGTACAAGGAAAAGTCATATAAACAAGATCAAATAAAAACAAGAATATTACCACAAGCAATGCAGTGTAATTTCGAAAACTCCACCAAAAAAGTATTGAACAAGAAAGTCAGCCCAAAACAAGAGTAGAAAACTCACAATTGAGTCAAGTGATGTAGCATCCTTGTTTTTCTCAGTTGCTTGACTTTCCAAATACTTCAAAACTAAAACATTTGGAGGACCTCTTTGAATAGTAGAATTACATGGACCATCTCCAATAGTCCAAATTCTAGTAGTGGAGTCTTCAGACCTAATGTAATATTACACATGGTTAGCTATAAGAGACATGATTCCTTAAATAGTCTAAAACTACTCTCAACCTTTTAACTAAGAGAAAAAAAATGTGTGAATATGAACATCAATGGATTGATAGAAGAGAGCAAGAAAGAAAGAAATAGTACTAATGCTTACCCAAATGCAAGCATTCATGACCCTTCTGGACTCCAAGCACAAAAAAAAACCTAGCATGAGTTTAGAAACAAGAGAGAATTGTAATGTTAATATAGAATACATAAAACTAAAGATATATATTAGATCACATATTGTGCAATAATGGAGAACATCAGATGTATGTCCTTCCAAAACCATTACATCACTCTTGTCTCTGTCCTCTTCACGCTTTTTTTCTTTCTGTTGTTTCTCCTTCTCCCTTTCTCTTGCAGGTTCTTGTTTTTGGTCAGCATTCACCTTATCTTTCCACCTAGTTTTATTTTTTTGAAGTTTTTGCTTTTTCTCTTTTATTATTTTCTGCAGCTCATATACATTCTTTGTAATGAGATCCAAAGGCTCTAGAAACTTGAAGTCTTCATCCATATCAGTATTCTAAATTCCGTAGTTATTATTGGTATCAGACAACGTAATAACTTAAATCAGTAAAAAGAATTTATAAAGACCTCAAAGGCTAAAACAATATGATGCCATCTATAGGGAGTCATTTTGTTTTGAATATCTCGAGTTTCAAATTTTCCTTACATATTTCCATCAAAATTTTCTCTTCGAGATAGATTTAGAATTTCCTTGAGATGTTTAATGAAATTTGATAGTAAATCCCAACACATTCAATTTAATGGATTTGGAATTCATTATTTATACTATTTTAGTAGATGAATCGAGCAAACCTATTTAATTCAAATGAATCGATAAATAATTAAACGAAAAAAGTAGTTTGTGTCTTATATTTACACAAACACATATTAATTTACTATAGTTAAGTTAAAAATTAAGGTGATAATTTGAATTAATTAACTATAATTTAGTTAAAAAATTGTAAATGAAAGCACATCTCAGTGTTCGTTATATTAATGTAAACATCAAAAGCGGACATATTTTTAATCACCTACGCTATATCTTAGATTCTCCTAGGGTTGCATATTAGTCGGTTTAATTAGGTATTGAAGTTTATCGGTTCAATTTATTAATCAATGATTTGTATATATGCTTAACTTTTATAGAATCATTAAAATATCAATTTATTGGTTGTTGATTATTATCGGTTTAACCGATAAAAGTTTACATTTAAAAAAAAATCAATGAAAAGTACTTACTAGAAATAAGGTAGCAAATCAAATGGACCATATTGCATGCATGTGAGTTGTTATATATTTTGTCTTGCTAAAAAAACATAGACAAAATAATCGATTCGTGCCCTATTATAATGGTAAGTGGGAATTTTGGATATATGAAACACTAGTATTTATAAAGTAATATGCAAACCTATCAATCATTAAAACTAAAACACTATATTATCTTACATACAAGATTATGTAGTAAAACTCATTAATAATATAAAGAAAATAAAAATTATTAAATCTTATCATTTATCCTTAATAACATCAGCATAAATTAATGAGTGTAAAAATACATATCAGGATCTGTGACATAAGAAATGGTGTCAGTGATCCACTCAACAGGAGCAAAGTACACAAATATTTAATTGTAAAGAAGAAGAAGAAGAAGAAGAGGTCTAGAGTTTTCATTGTTTTAAAGTGAGAGGAAATATTTCTATTTATAGACAACAAAGGGTAGTGTGAACAAATGTTTATTGTGCCTTATCGGAAAGGTCATAACTATTTGAAAATTTTGCAACCCTTGAGAAAGGTCACAATCCTTCATAGAAGTCACAACTTTTCATAAAAGTCGCAACTCTTCATTAAAGTCACAACTTTACATAAAAGTCGCAACTCTTCATTAAAGTCACAACTTTACATAAAAGTCGCAATCCTTCATTAAAGTTGCAACTTTTCATAAACTTCACAAATTTTCATGAAAGGGGAAGGCTAGTTTTGTAAATAAATAAATTAAAAGGGAATTTTGGTTTGTGGTGATGTCACGTAGGCGTGCCTAAGGTTCTATTATATATGATATGATTATGATTAGAATGGTGTTCGTTCCAAAATGGCACTTTGAATGAAATGTTGAATTACAAAATTACCCTTCACGCTCCAACAAAAAATATTTCCTTTTAAAGCTTTAACACCTAGTTAAAACAAATATTATGTTTCCAAGAGATGAATCGTTAAATTTATTAAATCATATCTGGCTACAATCTATTACTAGTTGACACCATTTTGGAAAATTTTCTAAAAGGTTGCGACTTTTCTGATAAGGCACATAAACACATATTCATACTACTCTTTGTGGAGGATTCCTCACATTTTAAACACTCAATTTAGTATATATTTTTTCTATTTATTTATTTATTATATTATATTTAAATCAGACATTCTCATTGAAAGGTTATGACTTTTTTGTAAGGTTGTGACTTTTTCATAGAGTTATGACTTTTTCAATTAGTTGCGACCTTTCCGAAGGGTTGTATACTGATAAGGCACAATAAGCACGTGTTCCTACATCCCTTTGATAGCTAAAAATGCAGGAGTTTCCTCATATTTTTAAACTACGAATTTCTAAGTTTTCTATTCTTTTCTTCTTAAAAAACTCAAGTGTGATCTGCTTCTGTTGAGTGAGTTTTAAAGTTCAGTAAAATTTGAACACCCCCTAACTTGAGTATATAATTACTACAATACGCCAACTAAAAACACTCAATTTAGTATATCTTCTATATTTAATTTTTATATATAGTTATATTATATTAAAAATAGGAACTCCAACAACACAACAATAACTAAGCAATGAATTATACAAGAGGGAGGAAAATGAATATTTAAGAGGTGTAATTAAGAGATTTTAAGAATGACTTTTGTATCTTTACATATCACAACTAATTTTAAAATGAGGAAAAAGTTTTTTTATTATTAAAAAAGAGATGAAGAAGAAGAAGATAAATGTAATTGGAGGCTGTAAAGAGGTGTCACATCACCTTATATAAATCTAGCTTTATATTATAACTAGATATAGATGTATTTAGATATTGATTACACAACTTTTAGTATGCACACGATTAATAATCATAAGAAACTTTACATCCATTCTTCATAGCAAATTATATTTTATTAGCCCATTATAATCATTTACTTAAATTTTTGGTTCAATAATATTGACATCATTATAAAAAATGATGCACTACATAGTTTGACATTCATGTGAAACGCACGTGCGTCAAAACTAGTCAAATAATAAAAGTGCCTATTAAAGTAAATCTCTTATATTCATTGGTTTGATGTGAATACATGTATGTTTTTTCCCCTACACACAATTATCTGTCAAACTATTATTTTCTAGTTAAAATGGTTAGTTTGAATGTTATTTTTTTTCCTAAAATAATAGCTAGTCAAAGTTCAATATTACTTCGATCCTATCCTCTCTAATCCAATCCATCAAACTGTCACGCCCCGAGCCTATACCCGGGGGGAACTGGCACTCGAGAACCATTGTTGGCCCCAAGCAAACCCTTTGTCTGGCTAGACTCTCAGCGAAAAACTTACTCAACTCAAAAGTACTTTAAATACAAGCTTAAATAAACTGTCTAGATAAACTGAGAATGTTTTAGAAAACAACATTCAACTTAGCCAAAATGGCAACTCAAGTCTTAAAATCAAACAACTGAAATATCAAGACTAAAAAACTATAACTATTTGTGTATGAAGCCTCTAAACCTATGAGGGATGTCGGGACAAGACCCCCGATCATCCTAACAACAGAAAATACTAAACAATGCAATAAAAAGGGATCCTCCAATAAGGAAGGAGGCTCACTGTAACATCTCGCAACTAGAAAGAACTAGAAGGAAGTTTAAAATCTGGAAATAGTTATTTTTGGAAAGTGTAAGGAAATCTGGAAAATTTTAAGTAAGTTAGAGTGGGTTTTTGGTCAAATTCAAACGACCATAAATCCTAGCTCAAGATGATTTAGGTGTATTTCCAGATATGGTTGGAAATCTCTTGGGATGATCTTTCCAACGCCACCGAGTTTGCGCGATTCCGAGTTCGTATGAGTAAGTTATCCCCTTTGGAAGTTGGGCCTTTAGATTAAGGAAAGTCTAATCCGGGTTTTGGAAAGGTAAACTAGTCTTTTCCTTACATAATTTGCCTATTTCGTTTTTAGGAATTTATTTGGGGTAAAACAAGACTTTATTCAGTTTAGAAAATTAGAATTTACGCTAGGGCTTGGAGAGGAGAAGAAAGAAGAGAAAAGAGGAGAGAAATCTAGAAATCGCCAAGAACGTTCAAGCTTTGTGAGTGGAATTCGCCGGGGGTGATCCCTACAAGGTATGTGAGATCACATAGTGTTGGGTTAGTTCACCCACACGCCAAACTTGTTTCAATTCAACAAAATTGGAGTTGTTTGAATGTTAAGAAAGTGAAGTTCTTGAAGAACATTGTTGAATTCTTGTTGGTTGATTGTTGAATGCCTAGTGTTTATTTGATTCGTGTTTCTGGGTTGTTTTTCGAGTTAAATTTATTGGGTATTGAGGGTACTAATTGTAAGATCCCGTACTTTTTCTCTAATAGTGCATAATATATGTGGCGTAGTATGGCATGGTTATATGAGGTGTATATGACTTTGTATGGTACATTGGAGATTAAGATTGCAAGTAGGTGGCAATATAAAGGAACTAAACTAAAGGTTTAGGTCAAAGGGACCCCTCAAACAAAGTTCATGATAAAAGAAATGGCTCGGGTAGAACTTCGCCTGTTTGAAAGGTTTAACTTATCCCATACCTTGTGGATAAGCCTATGAGTGTAAAATATGCTAAGAATAGTGTGGTATGAGGTATTATAATAGCACAAGGGTCGTATGTTAAGTTTGGAAGTCAAGAAAATTAGTGAAACTAAAGACGGCAAAAGTTATCGAAGTTTCTCCAATAATATTTTCTTAACTTTGGGTCAAATGTCTTGGATGTTTTCTCCCAATATACAAAGAGTTAGAGGGCCTATAACCCATTAAATCGAAGGCCTACGAATCTAGTTTGCAACGCACAAAACCCCGTATCCAACTGACATCAGAGTAAAAAGTTATGAGGGTTTTACTACGGACAGCCGGGGCAGAATCCGGGTCGGGTAAAAAATGTGGTATGTCGGCTTACTCAACGTTTTAAGCCATGAAAACATTTCATTTTACTTCCAAACCAGAAAGAAAGCTTAAGAGAAGGTTCCTATGGAGTACTTGCATATGAAGGTCAGTTTTCGATGATTTCTACCATTAAAGATTGCCCCCGTGCCTAGAAACGTGATATTTACACGTGGTAATCTTTTTCCCCTTCTATTAGATGCATTTAAAGCAAGTTTTTGAAGATATAAATTTTTAGTTATTGGTGTTTCTTCAAGGTTTACACTTGGTTAACTAAGGTAATCTTCTACGGACATTTCGTCAAGTTGAGGCCATTTGGTAAATCTGCCAATTTAAGAACAATTATGAACTGTTTATAGGTGTGTACCAGCTGTGTATATATAGTGTTTGTGAAGTTTAGGACGTAAGGAACAACTTTCGTGAAGAAGCTATGGCCATTCGAGCGTTCATTGAAAAGGTATGTTAAGGCGAAGCTATGTCCCTCATTTTAGCACCACTCCTGGGAAATTCCTAGAACGCCGAATGTGATATTTTGCTATTCTCTTGCTAGAAAGACCTTCAGTGAAAGGCATTGGGATCTCAGCTGAATTATTTTCATGATTCTGTTATTTTGATAATTCACTCGTTCGGATAAATAAAGTGTTCGACATCTACACGTCATTTTATCAGTTTCCTTGATTATATGTCCGCATGTATGAATTCGTATTCTTCCTTGGGTGATGTGAATTAAAATGTCACGCGAGACCCTTACTACTTGTGACCGGCCCTCTTTCTCCACTAAGGTTATTATTAAAAAAAAACTTTTAACTAGCTCACGACCTTCAAAACTCTCAAATATAATTTAAATGTAAACTATTAGAACACTTGGTTTTTGAAATACTTCTTTTTAAAATTATCTAGGAACTAAGTTAGTCACCTTAAACTTGTTATGAATATCAGCAAGGTTAGGTTATCCTTCTAAAATTCGAGTTAACTTTTCAAGCTTATTTGGAAGAACATATCAAGTTCCATGATATTGTTATATGTTATACGAAAGTTATTATGGGGTTATGACAACAAGACTACAAACGGGCCAAGATTGGCAACATGACAATAGTAACTCATAGGTGTTATAAATCCATGACATGACATGCTATGCATTCTACTCCCGAGCTATAATCAGGAGGTATGGGGCCTATTGCCTATATTTATACGTATGAGACACAAATGGCCACAAGTTGGCGAATATGATGTCGGTTCGCTACCGGAAAGCACCACCATTGCTAGCATTTGGTTGGGTATGCCATGAATTTGCATATATATATATATATATGTGTGTGTGTGTGTGTATTCACGACATACGATTATACGAGCATACCATGCATATTTAAGTAGTAGGGGGCTAAAGGTCAGCCATGGATATTATTTGGGTTTCAGTTTCAGGTGGTATCTCTATTACCCTTATACAGTAAATGTTTATGATTTTACTTTTCTCTTTACATACCAGTACATTTTTATTCGTATTGACGTTCCTTTGCCTGGGGATGCTGTTTTTTGTTTTTTGCGAGCAGGGACACTAATCGACCCACCCGCTAGGATTCAGGTTCAGTTGTGAGTTGGTCAGATCCATCTTATCCTGGGGCTATCAGAGGATGTTTACTTTTGTTGTATAGTTTGGGTATAGTCGGGGCCTTGTCCCGACAGTGCTTATACCACTCATAGAGGCTATTGTGGACACAATATTCTGGGTTTTCTTTTTGTATGTTTCAACCTCCAGCCAATAGTCTTGGCATGTATATATATGTGTGTGTGTGTAAGTAGGTATGTTTTTGGTTGTCGCCTCGTTGGCTAGATAGTACATCTTTATTTTTTTTCGGTTTGTCTACCATTGTTTGTATGGTTATTCTCTTTCAGGTTATGACCTCTGGGTCCAGGCTTCACTTTTTAGAGGTTGTGCTGCCCAATCTTTTTGCCTCACAAGTTTTGTTTAGCTAGTATGTTTCAGTGGGTAACTCGATGTTTTAGGGTATCGAGTGCCAGTTACGCCCCTTATTTCGGGGGGTGACAAACTTAGTATCAGAGCAGGTCGTACCCCGGGGGTCCACAAGCGGTGTCTAGTAAAGTCTTGTTTATGGGTGTGTTGTGCACCACACTTATAATCAAGAGGCTACAAGGCATTTAGGAATGGTTACATTTCATTAAACTGATAGATCATGTTGTAGTGCAAAAGTATAAGAACACTTGAAATCTAAGTCGTGCTTTATGTTTCTTATCTGATAGGCTACACTCGCTCCGGATATGGCATATCGAGAGATAGGTATGGATCCAAGGGAAGGTACTAGTCGTTCCCCACTGGGTTAAAGAGATAGATTTCCCTCGGAGGCACAGGGTGGATCTCCAGTACCCCTAGTACCAGCCTCCCCGACACCTATTGAAGTCCGAGGAGATGCAGTACCCACCAGTTCCATTGGTACCTAAGGAAGCTACGGACACAGGACCTCCAGTACCTATTGTTTCTCCACCAGAGATCTTTGGGGAGCAGGGGATAAGAGAGGCAGTTCAGTTGTTGACTAGGATGGTTTCTATTCATGAGCGACAACTGGAGTCAAGAATAGATATTCAAAGAGACCGGTCGGAAAGTTCGAAGGTACGAGAGTTTCTTCATATGGCCACTCTGTTATTTACAGGATCTAGTCTTACTGAGGATCCCCAAGACGTTATAGACCACATATATAGAGTATTGAGGGTGATGCATGCCTCCATCATAGAGGCTGTGGAGTTGGCTTCTTTTGGGCTACGTGATGTAGCCATCCTTTGGTATGAGGCATGGGAGAGATCTAGAGGACCTGATGCTCCGCCAACAGAGTGGGAGGACTTCTCTGAGGCCTTTCTTGCCCACTATTTGCCACGGGAAGTTCGTGAGGCCCGTCTTGACCAGTTTATCAATCCAAAGCAAGGACCATGAGTGTGAGGGATTATAGCCACATGTTTAATTCTTTGGCAAGATATGCACCAGATATTGTACGTACCATGAGAGCCAAAGTTCATCGTTATGTTGATGGTTTGGTAGATCATTTGATCAGAGATTGTAGGGTAGTATCCCTATCAGATGATGTAGATATTTCCCGCACACAGGCTTTTGCTCAGATTACAGAGGACCTTTCTAAAGGGATTTGTGATACCCGCAGGGATAGGGAGCAGAGTAAGAGAGCCCGTACTATGGGGTCTTATAGGGAGTCACATGGTGATTTTAGGCCCCCATTTCCATCGATATCAACCTCGGCCAGCGGGTAGTGTCTCACCATAGGTGCAGGGCCCGCGGTTTGATCGTTATAGTCAGTCAGGACCAGGTCAGAGCTCAGGCCAGCCTGAAGGTCGTCGACATGATCGTTCCATATAGGTAACACATCCCACTCCTTATTGTACACAGTGCGGTAAGCCGCACACTGGGCAGTGTAGACAAGGTTCAGGTGCATGTTATAATTGTGGGCAGACATGACATTTTATTAGTTTGTGCCCGAGGTTGAGCAAAGGTGATCTAGTTCAGCCTTCAGGATCCACAGCAACATCTTCACCCTCAGTTCGTGCCCCACGACCAGGACCACAGTCTACTCAGGGTCGTGGTAGAGGGAGAGGTGAAGGAGATACAGGTTCGAGCTGTGGTCAGAATCGCTTTTATGCACTCACAGGACGACAGGATTCAGAGGCATCCCCTGATGTTGTTATAAGTATATTGACGATATCTTCTCAAGTTGTTTACGCATTGATAGACCCTAGCTCTACATTTTCATATATCACTCCATTTATTGCTAGTAAGATTGACATGAAATCTGAGTTGTTGCCACAACCAGTTGAGGTGTCTACACCGGTTGGCGATTCTATGTTAGTTAGTCATGTCTATCGAGGTTGTACGGTATTAATTAATGATCGTCCAACCTCCGTTGATTTAGTTAAGTTGATTATGCTAGATTTTGATGTTATCATGGGTATGGATTGGTTGGCAGCTTGCTATGCTAATATTGATTGTCATGCAAAGATAGTCCGATTTTACTTTCCAGGTGAGCCAGTCCTTGAGTGGAAGGGTAATGCAGCCAGACCTAAGGGTAAGTTTATTTCATACCTTAGGGCTCGGAAGTTGATTGTTAAAGGTTGCATATACCATATGGTTCACATACATGATATTGATAAGGAGTCCATGACTCTTCAGTCAATTCCTGTCGTGAATGAATTTCTAATGGTATTCCCTGATGATCTTCCAGGAGTTCCCCCAGAAAGGGAAATTGCTTTCGCTATAGACTTGCTTCCTAATACGCAACCTATATCGATTCTTCCCTATAGAATGGCACCTGCAGAACTAAGAGAATTGAAGGAACAACTGAAGGAATTGTTCAATAAAGGCTTTATCAGGCCAAGTACTTCCCCATGGGGTGCCCCAGTGCTCTTTGTTTGAAAGAAAGATGGATCCTTGCGGATGTGTATTGACTATAGACAACTAAATAAAATCACTATAAAGAATAAATATCCTCTTCCACGGATTGATGACTTATTCAATCAGTTACAAGGTGCCAAATGCTTTTCCAAGATTGACTTGCGGTCTGGTTACCAACAGTTGCGAGTCAGGGAAGTTGATATCCCAAAAACTAGCATTTAGGACGAGGTATGGCCATTTTGAGTTCCTTGTCATGTATTTTGGCTTACAAATTGCCCCAGCAGCTTTTATGGATCTTATGAATCTAGTCTTCAAACCATTCTTGGATGAATTTGTGATTGTGTTTATTGATGATATTCTTATATATTCACGGTTGGAAGCAGAGAATGCAGACCACTTGCGAGCTGTATTGCAGACTCTCCAAGATTGCAGGTTATATGCTAAATTCTCTAAATGTGATTTTTGGCTTACCTCAGTAGCTTTTCTTGGTCATGTTATTACAAGTGAGGGTATTAAGGTTGATGGACAAAAGATTGAAGCAGTGATGACTTGGCCGAGGCCCTTGAATGCGACGGAGGTTCGCAAATTTTTAGGCTTGGCGGGGTATTACCGAAGGTTTGTGGAGGGATTCTCTTCTATTTGTGCACCACTGAAAAAATTGACACATAAGGCAACAAAGTTTCTGTGGACCGAGGCATGCGAGCAGAGCTTTCATGAACTAATAAAAGGGCTTACCACTGCACCTATCCTAACTCTTCCAGATAGTAATGAGGGCTATGTTGTTTATTGTGATGCCTCAAAAATTGGCCTAGGTTGTGTTCTTATGCAGCATGGTAAGGTTATTGCATACGCCTCTACACAGTTGCGGAAGCATGAGCAGAATTATCCTACACACGATCTTGAGTTGGCTGCAGTTGTCTTTGCCCTAAAAATTTGGCGACATTATCTATACGGGGTTCATATAGATGTGTTCACCGATCACCAGAGCCTTCAATATTTACTTAAGCAGAGGGAGTTGAACCTACGACAAAGGAGATGGCTAGAATTATTAAAGGACCTTGCGTTTTTAGTTTAATTGCGATAATTGATACCAAAACCATTATTGTAAATCTAGTGGAATCATCCACCCAATTTGTTTAATTACTACAATGAATCGGTCCGCACTCTTAATTTCCCAGTTGAATTCTTATCCTTAAACCACTCCTTGTGGGATTCGACCCCAACTCTTTGTTGGGTATTTCTATTGCTGACGACCACTTACTCTTCTAATTATTTTTAGGGTAATTTGAGTGTTACCAAAAATGGGGCCATTGCCGGGGAGTTCTAGGTAAGTATTCAAGTTGTTAAGTTAGTTTGTAACTTTGTTTGGTGTTGTTGTTTTGCCTATTTGCAAGTAGAACCTTAAGAAAAAATGGTAGTGACGATGCTAATCACTATGGGAAAAATGATCAGATGGGTGACATGAACGACATGCATATGAATGTCGTTGAAAGCAATGGAGCCATTGAGTTTCCTCCGAGAGCAACGTTTCACGTAATTGGAACTATGTTACAATTTCTCCAACTGAAGGGAATGTTTGGGGGACTTTCTCATGAAGACCCTCCAAAACTTTGTGGATATTTGTGGGTCGTTCGTCTTCAAAAACATCTTAGAAGAATCTATTCGACTGAGATTATTTTCCTTCTCCTTAACGGTGGAAGCTACTAGATGGTTGGCCGAATTGCCAAATGATTCTATCAATCCGTGGGAGGAATTAATCGAAGCATATCTTGAAAGATTCTTTCGTCCCTCGAAAATGTAAAATCTTTGGGACAACATGCAAAACTTCAAAAGAGTGGCTGGTGAACCTCTTTGAGATCTGGTTGCGGTTTCAAAAATTGTTTCTACAATGTCCAACACATGGTGTTACAGATAATTTGCTGCTACAATAATACTATTGTAGCCTGAACTCGGTTAACAAAGGTTTGTTTGTTCAACTTATCCGAGGTGGGCTGATGCAATAATTGTTTGATATAGCAACAACGTTGTTGGATGATATGACCAAGATAAACTGAGCATTGTACACTAGAGAGGATCAAGTATCTTCTCTACAGTGGAGTATGAGTAAGGAATAATTGAACAAGAATCATGAGCGTGATGAAAATTTAGCAAAAATGATGACTACACTCGATTTTTTATCCAACCATGTCATGGAAGTGGTTTCAAAATGGTGAATACAATTGGAACATGTAGGGGGTAGTGCTCGGAGGATGCCACATTTGAGGCATTGTACAATAAAGAATTGAATTACTTGGGTAATTAATTGGGTGGTTCTCATCCAAATTATCTAAGGTCGGGTAGGAACCAATGTTGGAACAAGGATAGGGATAACGGTTGGAGCGATTGGAGAGATCGTTAACTTGAAAAAGATAGAATATTCCACCTTATGATAATCCCATCCCGAAAGAAGGTGGACCGGTAGAAAACCGAACTGATGATATGCTAGCAAGGATCTTCAACAAGATTGAAAGGTCTGACAAGGTGTTGCAAGTTTTTAAAAAAAATGACTTCTCCACTTCGACTTAAACAGTTAGTTCTCATTTCGTATCAATCAAGCAACTGGAGACTTGCCAGATCTCTACCTATTTAAATCCAAGTCAAAAGAAAACATTTCCTAGTGACACCATCCCCTTGATGAGTAAGAATTGTGTCATGCCACGACGTTGATAAGAATCTTATTAGGAGGCAACCCAAGTTTATTTTATTTGCTTTCAATAACGTGTGTTGTGAGTGCAGGGTGAAATGAAGTCAAAAAGTTGAAATGATGCATTGGGCGATGCAAGTACCCATTCGGCGATGCGCCGAAATGATTGGACATACATCTTTATGTTCTCCTTCTGACCTAAATTTTTCTGAAAAAGGTACTATCATCTTCAGCGAACAGGGACATATTCGGCGATCCACAGAACTACACTAGGTGAACCGCATCGATTCCACCGAGTTTAACTTTAGGTTAGGTATTTGTTCAGGCATCAGTTGTGCCTTAAGCTCCTTTGGAGATTCAATGAACATGTTTGGCAATGTTAGTCACAGACCAGAATTGAAAAAACCAAGAGTTTTCCAAGTTTTAATAGGCAACCTCTGATCTTTTTGTGCAATTTAACATCCTAAACTCTAAATATTTACTTAAATACTAGTGAGCCGTTATTGTGAGTCAATTTACTTTTGTAGAGTGCGTATTTTCTCAACATTCTTGACCTCAAACCCTACCTCTCTTATTGTGTATTGTTTTGCTTCTCTAAGGTTGGTTTTCGAGATTATTTTTGTTGCCTTTGCTTTAAATTGATGCATTTTGAATTGGGTTTTATGTTATTATTGATGTTGTGATGTTTAATGTGTATGGGTTGTGCTAATGTAGTTGATTGAATAGTACACATGAACTAGGATTGTTGATTTTGTGCCTGAACTTGTTAAAATTGACAATGAAGGTAAATGTTGGAATTGAGTTGTTAATGTGACTGGGTGTTGATTGAATTCGATATGGGTGAAGTCTGATTAGCCTAGTATTGTCCCGTTGACTTGTATTTTCCCAATGACAGATAGATTGACGTCTTTCTTAAGGGTAAATCATCAACTTGGAAATGCTTTGTGAATTTTGGGGGAAGTCTGAGTACCCATAGGTAGATTAGCATATGGGTAGCTTGTAAAATTGCTTGGGTATTGGGTAGTTTTGCAATTTTGTGTTAAATTTTTGAAAAATAGGCATTGGGCAAAAATTACCTATTCGGCGAACTTGTCTTAGTTTTCCAAGGTGATTAGGAAAATCACCGAGTAAGCCCCTATCGCCTTCTGAGTTGGAGTTGGTGACTTGTCTTAGTTTGCAGAAACCAACTAGGCGGATCACCAATTTGGAGTTGACATCACCCTTATGCTTAGTCTTGATTTTTTTTGCACTATCACATTCGGTAAACTTGTCTTAGCCTACTGAAACCAACTCGACGAATCACCGAGTTGGAGTTGACACTATCTTTCATGCCTGAGTGAAATTTCCTTTTGTTCTGTCCATTTCGGCTAGTTCGCCTAACCTGTTAGGTGAATCTCTTTTCTAATTGATGAGCCTCAGAATATGATTCTATCTGTGACTATTTGTGAACTCTTTTCAACTAACTTTCACCTGATCTTTGTTTTGAATTTTTGTGCCTTGAAGTAAATGGGTAAATCTAAAGGCAAGAGAGTGGTATCTTCTAACTATGAGCACGAGTCTACCTCTCCCCCTTCTTCTAAAAGGAATAGAGGGGATCACAATCAATGAGCCATCCGAACAAGAGAAGACCACTCCGCGCACCTTTATGCGTGTGAATAAAGAACCTAAGAAGGTGGTGGACAAGAAGAGAACAAACATCCAGTCCAAGTAGTCACAAAACCCACAATTACATGCCTCTAAAGTTCTCCCGATCATAGCTCCAAGAGCCCTCAATACTCTCAAAGTAGCAGGAGAATGGACCATTATCGAGGAGTGGTGCTTATATAGGGATGCAGTGATGAACGACTACCCTGCTATATGGGACACCATCAAGTTCCATGGTTTTGAGCGTTTCACAAGAGCTCGACCCCCTTATATCCCAGCTTGGGTTCGAGAGTTCTACGCGGCCTATGCAAAGGCCTTGCCCAAGAAAAGAAGGACCTCGTTTGGAAACCCTCAAAGGAAATTGAGGTCCGAGGGAAGATGGTGCAGTGTCATGGAAGTGTTATTAATGTTGTCCTAGGCACGAAGGACAACTAGGATGATTTGTTCAAGCTCCAAATGAACTAGAGCTTGGATACACTTACAACGTGTTGACAGCTCTTATTTATGATATTACTCCTCCATGGATGGCTGACGGAGTGAAGATGGAAAAGAAAGATATGAACATTGCCACCTCGTATTTGTTTGGGTTTATACGCAGCAACCTCATGCCGTCCTAGAATGAATCTATCCTCTAGAACATGAAGGTTGTATTGGTTGGCAACATTATTAGCCGGGCAGAGATCCACATTGGTGCTATTATTGAGGAGGAAATACTAATGAGATCCCGCCAGGAGCACACATCGCTTCCTTTTCAGTTTTGATCACTTAGCTGAGTGAGGCTATCGGAGTGCCATACCAAAAGAGCATCGATGTCCGAGTTACCCCTTTCTCATCTAACAACATTCAGAGGATAGAGTCTGATTATTTGAGAGACAGTACGGCTAGGAGGAAGCTGCCACCACTTGACACCACTGTGGTAGTAGATCCCACTACTTTAGATTCAAACACTGCTCGTCCTGCTCCTTCTATTAAGCTTTAGAGTATCACTCCCCCATCATTTGATCCTCCTTTGACCCAGGCCTTGATATATTATATGCACAACCTCGCCCATTCTACAGATGCTAGGGAATCTATGATAGATAAGGTGATGTCCAAGATTATTTAAAGGGTTATTGAGGTTGTAATGTTCCAAGTTAAGCTGAGGTTGTGTTCCATATTACCACTTTAGCATCGTGTGTGGAGAGGTTAGACAACCTCACCGCTAGAGTAGAGGATACAAAGCAATGTAAGGGCAATACACCTATTCTGACTGAGTTGAGGAGAGGTATAGCTACCCTTAGGGCTAATATGGACCAACTGAGGTCTACTGATATTAACATGTTCTGGGGTGAGGTTTCGTTGCCCGAGATGCCGGGGTTGTGCTACCTACTGAGATGAGAGAGAGTGTACCTAGTGGGGTAGCTCAACAACCAATTGATGTTGATATTGAGGTTGGTGATGATATAGTTGAGGAGACAAATAAGAAAGAGTGTATGAGAGCGATGAGTAGGTGATTGCTAAGACCCTGGCGGAGCTGTAGGAGTCAATAAAGCAAACGACTTTGGAGACATCACTTCTAGAGACTTCCACGGGCTACACTAGTGGGGTTTTCTTCAGAGTCCACTTTCCTCATATCCATGTGTGGGGCACTTTATGCCCTGGTTGATTCTACCTTGTTGCTTGCCATTTCTACTATGCCGGGTACTGATCCCCGAGATGATATCATCCCCTTCGAGCCTCAAGATCAAAGTTCATCATACGCATAGCTTGTCAGGGGGACCTTTCACTCATTTCTCCTCCTGTACTTATATTTTGATAGCATTGAGGACATTGCTAGATTATTTTTGGTGGGGTGAGGGCACATGTGCCTGTATTCCCCTTATTGGATTGTATTTTTTTTATTCTAGTATTATTTGGAGATATTGTAGTATTTTGGTTTTCCCTATGATATTTTTGTTTTGGTTTTAGTTTATCTCTCTATCCATTATCCCTTGATTTTGGTTTGTGAAATGATTGAGGATGCTTTTTTTGTCATTATTGACTTTCTAGGATCGATTAAGTCCAATATTGATGTCTTGGATAGTACTCATGATGATGAGATATTTGTCTTGTGTTGATATGTCAAGAAGAATTTTGTGTGACGTTACTTTTGAATGATCTTTTTTATTCTTGTGTTGACTAGTTGTGTATTGATGTGAGCCTTGCAATAAACATCGAACGCAAGCTTCTTGATTTTGTAGAGTTGTTCTAAATGATTGTATTTGAAGTGCCATGTAAGGTGAGTTTCAACTTGTCACGACCTAGGGTACCCCAAATGTAACAAGGAGTATAAGACCCTGAGAGGCCTCAACAAGCCACTTAGCATAGCATAGCATAACATAAAGTAATAGAAATGAGTGGAAATTAAAACTTTTCAATACAATCAAAGTCTATAAAATCGAGCGGAAGTCTAATACCATAGTCTCAAACCATCTAAACAACATGAATAAAGTCTTGGGACGCAGCCCATACAATAGTCCAAGACATAAAGGAAAACATAAGAGAAAAGGGTGATCACATCCTCGAACACAATGAGGACTCACCAAATCCTCACTTCCTTGATCAACAAGAGAGCTAACCACAAGTGTGAGAATCTATGTCGTCGGACCCTACATTTAATAAGAATGTACGCAAAAGTATGTGTTAGTACAATCAAGTACTAAATATGATAGCTAGCATAAACAACATAAACATCAATGTTAGTCAATATAAACCATAGCATAATCAATGCAAATAAAACAATATCATAATAAGAAAGGAATACTTCTCAAGCAACCTTACTCATCCTTAGCCAAGACTTGGGTCATCCACTTCTAGTCAACTTACCTTATGGAAGGCATATCTATTAACAAACCACACTAATCAATTATCATAATGTCAATAACCTTATTCATACTTACTTTTAAAGATATGGGGATTCGCCTCTTTGCCTAGCTTATAAAGGCTAATGGGCATTCGCCTCTTGCCTTACTTACTTTTAGTTTGCGGGTACTCGCCTCCAGAACCTCATCATATGATGCAAGTACTCCCCTCTATACTATTCATTATATAATGTGGGTACTCGCCTCCACATTATTTCAAAGGGATCATGGGTACTCGCCTCCATGTCCATTCATCATAATAAGAACGTTGGGACTCACCTCTTGTTCAATTCTAAGGAGTATGGGAATCACCTCATATCCTTACATATAGAGGTCAAGGGTAATTGCCTCTAGCCTCATCAACTACATAATCTTTCAGCCTAGATTCATTTTAAGTAGCAATCCTTTCAAACCTAGAATCATTCATGTGAGAAAACCTATCACATTCATAATTAAGCAATTCATGCGGGAAGTGTCCCTTCCTCAACAATAACATCAATTACCAACAATTCCTATCATATGCCTTATTCTCAAAGCCCTAGATCTCATGATCATCATTTAAGCTTCATTCTTAAGCAATTCTTATCATAATTTATCAATCCTGTAAGGAAAAGCCTAAACCCACAAAGTTTTCCTTCATGGCAATAACCCAATTATATCAATTCTACCTAGGTTAGAATTATGGAATAGGCATGGATACATGTAATTTTACTCTAAAAACATGTAATTATACTAATTCTATCATAAACAATCACAATCCACACAATTGGATCCATAATCAACATAACCCACACCAATCGAAGAAACCCTAACTAGAATTGGGGAATTCTTTATCAAATTGGAAGAGTTCTGGGGGACTCTATGGATGGAAGATATCCAAGGATGAAAAGCTATCATACCTTGATTACAATTCCCTCAAAAGCTTGAAGACTGGGAGACTTTCTCTTGGCCTAGCTCCAATTGCTTCTTCTTCTTCCAACTTCTAGAGAGAAAATATTTGAGAGTATTTTCTTTTGGGTTTTGAGTGAATGAGTTGAATGAGGGGTTTTTGGGGTTAAAAATCCTTATATAGGTATTTTAGACTTAGGCAAAATGACACCACAATGATTTATTTAAAACCAGAAAAGACCCAATTACCCCTAAAAATAACTGCCAGGTGACCACCTACGGACCCAGTTGACGGACCGTGGTCTGACCCACGGCCCATCCTGGTGAATCGCGGTTCGTGGTCAGAAACAAAGAATTTGGGGTCTCGACCTACGGACCCCAACCACGGACCGTGGTCTGACCAACGGCTCGTTGGTCAGTTCGTGGGTCAGGATCCTCAGGGTTCCCATGTGAAGGCCAACCATGGACCATACCTACAGTTCGTGGTCCACTCCACGGTCCGTGGATGACCGGTGTGGTTCGACTGCTGCAGCACCTGGAAAGCTGCAATTTTCCCTTTTTGGATACGGGGTGTTACATTATCTCCCCCTTGGGATCATTTGTCCTCGAATGAGATTCTAAGCATGTTTCTAAACGAAAAGCCTCTAGATTAGCTGCCCATTATGCATGCAACTCATCTAAATGCACACAACTAAGGAGGAAACATCAACTCCAAGCCAACATACTTAATGCACCATAAGGAAGTAGGAACTACATCTAACAACCCAATATGCATGAAATTTTAGATTTCTTATATTCAAGGAGGAATTATCATCTCCCAACTTAAAAACTTGCTCAACACAATCTCATGGAGCTCATATGCAATTCAATCTCAAAAATCATAGCTAGAACATGATCATCAACTCATCTTATGAAGTCTATAGGTAACTCATACTCAATGCACTACCACATGAGGAAAAATCATTCACATAAGTCATTCCTTTCAAGACTCAAGCTATTTCATGAACATGCATACAAAGAAATCATCGAAACACATAAAACACACATGACTTCTAAACATAGAATAAACCAAGAGGAAATTCATTACCTCAAGCTAGAGTAGAAGGAAAAAGATGAGGATATCGAGACTTCATATCGGCCTCGGCCTCCCATGTAGCACCCTTAACTAAGTGGTTTCTCCACAAAACCTTCACGGAAGCTATTTCCTTATTTCTCAATTTCTTAACTTGCCGGTCTAAAATCTCAACCGAAACTTCCTCATATGAAAGGCTCTCATTGTAACACCCCAAAAAATAGTAGGCCTAACTAGAGCTTGTCGTAAGTGTGAGAGTCGTAAAATGTGCTCCTCGTACTTAGAATGAAGGGTTTAGGGGTTTAACGTCAAGGTACGACTCCCCAAGGACCAACCAAGGGTCCTTGAGAAGGACCCTAGAAATCCCCTTAAAACTGCCCAAAATAGTGACCCACAGAGGGACCTACGCCCCGTAGGTAGGTCCATGCTCCGTGGGAGATGGTCGTAGGTCAAGAGGCCAAGTGAGGAGTTCCAGTAACTCAACCCACGCCTCACCAGTATGGGCCATAGGTCCAACCACGGTCCATCAGTGAGGGTCGTGGGTGGTCACCTGGGGACTGCCTCTTGGCAGTTAAGGGTAGGGGTCTTTAGGTAATTTCCTTTTTAGTTAGTATTAAGTGGAGTCATTTGATTAGTATTAATTCATCTATATAAGCCTTTTTAACTCATTAACCACCTCATTCACCTCATAAATCCCAAAGCCCAAAATCCATAACCAATTTTTCCCCAAAATCGTCTCTCTAGAAACTCAAAGAAGAAAAAGAAGAAAGGTGAAGCTAGGGTTGAAGAATCAAGCTTTTCTCCTCAAATTTGTGGGAAATGTTCAATAAGGTATGGTATATCTTTATCTATGGGATGCCTTCACCCATAGAGCACCTTCAAAACCCCCAATTTCAAAGCTAGAAAACCCACAAGTTAGGGTTTGACTTCAATCTCATGGATTCCTTTCAAATTCGTTTTTAACGATCAAATTATGTTTATTTATGGATATATTGATGACTCTACATGAATTTAAGTTGAATTCCTCAAGAATCCATGAATTATCCTATTTTTTGAAATTGGATCTTAAAGTGTGGGTATTGAATGATGTTAGTAGAATGTAATGAATTGATTACTTGAAATATGTTATTATCCATGTCTAATGTAGTAATTCTAGATGTATTGATGAATCACGATCTATGGTCCTTGAAGGGAAATTTATGAGAATTATGCATGACTGAGATATATGTATATGCTTTAAGAACACTTTGAGAGTGAAGTGTCCATGACTATGATAATGTTGTTATGTTGATTGAAAGGCTATTCTGATAAACACATAATGAACATGATGTGAAAGGTTTTCTCATATAATGATGATTCTAAGATTGAAAGGCTTTTCTCATCTAAATAAATATAAAAATGAGAATGATCATGGATGGTGAAAGTTGCTCACACATGGTCTAAAGAGTTATCTTGATTGATATACCTTGAATCGGTAGGCCAAGGGTACCTCTTTCATGAGTGATTAATTAAGTATTCTAAGCCTTTGTCTTGAACCGGTAGGCCAAGGGAATCCCTTTCATGAGGAGTCAATGAGCTATTCTAATAATGTACATTGAATCAGTAGGCCAAGGGGAACCCTTTCATGGATGATGATGTTAATAGAGAATTAACTACTTCATGGGAATGTAATGCTTAGCACCAAGTGGGTAGTGTGAGATGGAAGCTCTCCCTAGTATGGCCGGGTTTCTAGTAGCAATTTCCTTATCCCATAAACTATGTGCCCTCATAGGTTATTAGCTAGTGGATCCACCTAAGCTAAATGTTACCGATTCTACCTTAGGCAAGTGGACCAACTCTTTTCAGTGTGGGAGACACTAGATTCCATGTTTAGCTAACATGGTCTATGTCGGTTAAGGCTTACCCCCAGAATGAATGATTATGAACTATGGCTTCTCAAGAATGCACTACTTAGTGTGGGTGGGGGTATGAGACTTCATCCATGCATTGTACAAGTAGGCTTTAAGAGTAGTTATGGTGTGTTCCTTTTATGTTATGATGGTTTATGAAATGAAGTATGCTTAATGTGGATTGTTTCTATGAGTTGCTTTCCTTGATATGACTTATTAAAGATGAATGTTTACTTGTCTATGAGTATGAACAAAGGATGAGATCAAAGAGTGGTAAGTACGATTATGGTGGCCTAAAAGTGGTACTTAGTATAGATGGGATTATGGGATCTTATCTATGCATTGCACAAGTATAACTTAGGGTTACTTATGAGATGGTTCTATTATGCTATGGTGATCTACATGTTGAATATGCTTATGGCTTGTGCTTTTACACTAAAGTTCATGATGATTTCCAAACTTGGTAAAGTGCATGCATTTCAACTAAAATGTCCTTTTTAGAATGTTTCAAGGTTTTTATGCATGGCTATCATACTTAGTGCATGTTTGTACTAACCCATATTTTCTACATTTTTCCCAAGTGTACGGATTGGCACTTAATTTGGTTCCCCTTGTGGCTAGATCTTGGAATTGATCATTCTTCTTGCTAGTTGGTGAGTCCTCATGATTCGAGGATGGACATCTTCATTTAATAGTTTCATTCTAGTTATTTTATTTTTGAACTATGTTGTAAGAGTTATGTCCCTATTTTGATTCAAGTATTGTAGTAGATGGCTATAATGAGACAAGTCTAGACTTCCGCTTGCTTTTATAAAGACTTCGATTGTATGGATAAAGTTTTTAAATTCTGCATCATTTCTTTTATCTTATGTTATGATATGCTAAGGGGCTTGTATGAGACCTTTCGGGGTTGAGTACGACTTGTCACATCTAGGGGGTACTCCTGGGACATGACACCCATCAACTCCCAAACCTTCAAGGGAAATTATGGATGTCGGATCTCCAACACACTTCTTAAGCATAGAGACATGGAAAATGGGATGCACAGTTGCCAACTCATTTGGCAAATCTAACTCATAAGCAACCTTACCAACACGTCTCAAGATTTGATACGGGCCTACATATCGGGGACTAAGTTACCCTTTCTTCCCAAATCTCATCACACCCTTCATGGGTGAAATTTTCAAATAGACCCAATCACTAACCTCAAACTCAAGGTCTCTCCTTCTAACATCGGCATAGGACTTTTGTCTGCTTTGGGCTATTTTCACCCTCTCTCTAATGAGCCGAACCTTTTCCATAGCCTCATGAACTAGCTCAGGTCCGATCAAGGCAATTTCACCCATTTCAAACCACCCTATAGGAGACCACCTCCTACAATAAAGAGCTTCAAAGGGAGCCACACCAATACTAGAATGGTAACTGTTATTATAAGCAAACTCTATCAATGGCAAGTGATCATCCCAACTTTCTTTGAAATCGATGACACATGCTCTCAACATATCCTCTAAAGTTTGGATCATTCGCTCCGCTTGCCCATCAGTTTGTGGGTGAAAAGCCGTACTAAGCTTCACTTTTGTGCCAAGACCCTTTTGGAATGATTTCCAAAACTGAGAAGTAAACTGAGTACCTCTATCAGAGATAATGGACAATGTCACACCATGCAATCTTACCATTTCCCTCAAATACACCTTGGCATAGTCTTCCACCGCAAAAGAAACCTTGACGGGAATGATATGAGTCGATTTTGTCATTCAGTCTACTATAACCCAAATCGAATCATATTGGCACTGAGTACGTGGCAACCCTACTATAAAGTCCATATTCACCTCTTCCCACTTCCAAGTAGGAGTACTTATATCTTGGGATAATCCTCCTAGTTTTTTATGCTCAACCTTTTCTTGTTGGCAATTCGGACACTTAGCCACAAACCCCAAAATGTCCTTCTTCATCCCATTCCACTAATAGACCTCCCGCAAGTCACAGTACATCTTGGTGGCTCCCGGGTGAATAGAATATCGAGAACTATGGGATTCTGCCAAAATATGTTCCCTTAAATCATCAACATTTGGAACACATTAACGACCTTGGTATCTAAGTACCCCATCTCCCCCTTGGGAGAAAGCCTCAACGGACTTCTTGAGTACTGCCTCTTTCAATTCTACCAAAATTGGATCTAAACATTGCTTAGCTTTCACATCACTCAGAAAAGACGATTAGGAACCATTATGAACCATGACACCACCCTTGGTAGAGTCTTTCAACCGAATACCCAAAGGGGCCAACCTATGTACATCTCGTACCAATTCTTTCTTATCATCATCAATGTGAGCAACACTACCCGTTAATAGTCGACTAAGATCATCCGCTACTACATTAGCTTTGTCGGGGATAGAACACTCATGTCATAATCCTTCAATAATTCAAGCCACCTTCTTTGGCTAAGATTCAAGTCTTTCTGACTAAACACATATTGCAAGATCTTGTGATCGGTAACACATCAACATTCACTCCGTACAAATAGTGTCTCCAAATCATTAGAGCAAATAAGACCACCGCTAACTCAAGGTCGTGAGTAGGATAATTCTTCTCATGTATCATAAGTTGCCTTGAGGCATAGGCAATTACTTTCTCATTTTGCATTAGAACACAACCTAGCTCGATTCTCGAGGCATCACAATAAACCACAAAACCATCCGTCACTTCCGGTAAGGTCAACACTGGAGCGGAAGTAAGTCTATACTTTAACTCTTGGAAACTTTTCTCACACGCTTCCAACCAAATGAACTTAGCCTTCTTTTGAGTCAAAGCCGTCAAAGGAGAGGCAATTGAAGAGAAACCTTCAACAAACCTTCTATAATAACCGGCCAAACCCAAAAAGCTTCTAATATCTGAAGGTGATAGAGGTCTAGGCCAACTCTTGACCGCATTTGTCTTCTTAGGATCTACCTAAATACCCTTGTTGGACACAATATGACCAAGGAAAGCTACGAACCATAACCAAAATTCACATTTGCTAAATTTTGCAAAAAGTTGTTGGTCCTTAAGGATTTGCATTACGATCCTCAAATGATCAATATGCTCATTCTCACTTCTTGAGTAAATCAAAATATCATCGATAAACACGATCACAAACATGTCAAGATATTGTGTGAACACTCTATTAAGTCCATAAACGCCGCCGGAGCGTTAGTCAAATCAAATGATATTACTAAAAGCTCATAGTGACCAGATCGGGTTTGGAAAGCCATTTTCAGAATATCTTCTTCTTTCACCTTCAATTGGTGATAACCCGATCAGAGATCAATCTTAGAGAAATAGCATGCACCTTGAAGTTTATCAAACAAATCATCAATCCTTGGGAGAGGATATTTATTCTTAATGGTCACCTTGTTCAATTGTCTATAATCAATACACATTTGGAGGGAACCATTCTTTTTCTTAACAAATAAAATTGGAGCACCCCATGGAGAGATACTCGGTCGGATGAAACCTTTATCCAATAGATCCTTCAATTGATCCTTCAACTACTTATGTTCAATCGGAGCCATTCTATAAGGAGAAATAGAGATAGGTTGTGTGTCGGGGAGAAGGTCAATACCAAAGTCTATTTCCCTTTCGGGAGGTATATCGGGAAAATCATCGGGAAACACTTCCGGAAACTCATTAACAATAGGGACCTACTAAAGACTAGGGACTTCGGAATCCACATCCCTCACCCTAACTATATGATAGATGCAACCTTTAGAGATCATCTTTCTAGATTTTAGACAAGAGACAACCCGGCTCTTAGGCATAGAATTTCCCCCCTTCCACTCTAGGATATGCTCATTTGGAAACTGGAATTTGACTACCCGAGTTCTACAATTAATCGAAGCATAGCATGAATGCAACCGTTCCATACTAAGTATGACATCAAAGTCTAACATATCAAGTTCTACCAAGTCAACAAGAGTAACTCTATGGGACAAGGAAACGGGATATCTTCTGTATACCTTTAAGCCAACACAGAATAACCTACGGGGGTAGAAACAAAAAATGGTTCTAATAACACTTTGGGGAGTACATCAAACCTCATGGCCACATAAGGTGTCACAAAGGACAAAGTGGAACCAGGATCTAACAAATCATACACATCTAATTGAAAAACTTTTAGCGTACCAGTCACCACATCGAGGGAGCTCTCTTGATCACCTCTAGTTTGGAGAGCATAGAATCGGTTTTGCTTAGGAGCACTTGCACCTAAACCACTTGGACCGGATGAGGGGTTGGGTTGAGCCCTACGGCGATTATCTCCCTCATTCTTAGCAACCAAAGTATTAGTCCTTATCTTATGATCCGTCTTACCACACCAGAAGCAAACATTGGAACCCGCTAGACACTTACCCTCATGGTTTCTCCCATACTTAGCACAAGTAGGAATTATGGACTTATTACGATCTCCTTGAGGTTTAGGGTTAGACACCCTTTCATTGTTATACCTTAGGGGAGCATTAGAAGAACCTTTCCCGGAGAACCTTTGTCGGAACCTTGAATGACCTCGTCCACTGGACCTAGAATGTGAGAAGTTACCATCATCCATTCTTGCCCTCTTTGCTTCCCTATATCTTTCCTTGAGATTTTCTTCCTCAATTTGTGGGGCATGCACCATCAGGTGAGAAATGTTCATATCATGCACAAGCATAGCGGTGTGGAATTCTTTGACAACCAAGTCAGAAACTCCCGACACAAACTTACTCATATTAGTCCTTCGATCCGCCACAATAGAAGGGGCATATTTAGATAGCTGTGTGAACCTCAATATGTACTCCCTCACACTCATATTTCCTTGCCGAAGGTTTATGAACTCAAGTACCTTGACCTCTCTCATCTTTAGAGGGAAAAATCTATCAAGAAAATCACTTTCGAACCTTTCCCATTCTATGGGACCCTCTCCTTTCGGCCTTGCCTCTTTCCGCTGATTAAACCAAATCTGAGCAACCCCTTTGAGTTGGTAAGTGGCTAACTTCGCCTTCTCTACCGGTGTCACTCCCATAATATCAAGTATCTTATAGACCTCGTCGATAAATTCTTGAGGATCCTCCTCAACTTTGAAGCCATAAAATTCGGGAGGGTTTATCCTTGTAAAGTCCCTCATTCTTGCCGCCGTCGTACCCGCACTTGGGTTCACTAGGGTTACCATCTCTCTATTGGATTGGACCTTCACGGATTGATCCAACACTTGGAAAGCCGAACTAAACTCCGCATTGGTTACATTCCCAGTCAAAGGATCAATCGGAGCTTGGGAAGGAACTTCTTGCAAATTGTCTCCCTCGGTCCTTCTAGCATTAGCCCTTCTATTAGTCATATCCTGAAAACCATCAGGTAAGGATTAGGAGAAAGACTTTATAGAGTTAGGGGTCGTTTGGTAGAGTTGGTTTGGTGTATTAAAATAAGTATGCATTGTATAAAAATATTTATTTACAAAAGAATCCTTCACAATTATGGTGGAAAAGATGTAAAAGAACTTTTGAGGGGTAATTGACTCTTTAACCATATTAATGCATGTACTAAATCCTTTTCATTACTAATACATAGAAATCCATGGTATTAGTAATACACTTTTCAATACACAATAGAGTGTATACATAGCATGAAAAAATGTACCAAACAAGGGATTACTAATAGATATAATTAATGCATGCATTTTTTTTGCTAATACACTCTACCAAACGACCCCTTAGACTCCATGGAATGACTTAGAGAAATGAAGAAGTGAAGTTTCCTAAACATCTAGTAGCCTCTCATTCATAAATGTGGCACGCTTCACACTTATGAACAAGACTCTACTTGATGTGGTTTGAGACATCCTAGAACCATTCTAAACCTTGTGCTCTGCTTACCAAGTTAGTCATGATCCAGGGTACCCCCTAGATGTAACAAGGCGTATAAGACCTTGAGAGGCCTCATACAAGCCACTTAGCATATCAAACATAAAGTAATAGAAATTAGCGGAAATTAAAACTTTTCAATACAATAAAAGTCTTTTATAAAATCGAGCGGAAGTCTAATACCATAGTCTCAAACCATCTAAACAACATGAATAAAGTCTTGGGATGCAGCCCATAAAATAGTCCAAGACATAAAGGAAAACATAAGAGAAAAGGGTGATCACATTCTCGAACACAATGAGGACTCACCAAATCTTCACTTCCTTGATCAACAAGAGAGCTAGCCACGAGTGTGAGAATCTATGTTGCTAGACCTTACATTTGATAAGAATGTAGGCAAGAGTATGCGTTAGTACAATCAAGTACTAAATACGATTGCTAGCATAAACAACACAAACATCATGGGTAGTCAATACAAACCATAGCATAATCAATGCATATAAAACAATATAATAATAAGAAAGGAATACTTCTCAAGCAACCTTACCCATCCTTAGCCAAGACTTGGGTCATCCACCTCGAGTCAACTTACCTCATGGAAGGCATATCTAGCAACAAACCACGCTAATCATTTATCATAACTTCAATCACCTTATTCATAATTACTTTTAAAGACATGGGGATTCTCCTCTTTGCCTAGCTTATAAAGGCTAATGGGTATTCGCCTCTTGCCTTACTTACTTTTAGTTTGCGGGTACTCGCCTCCACAATCTCATCATATGATGTGGGTACTCGCCTCCACACCATTCATCATATAATGTGGGTACTCGCTTTCACATTATTTCATAGGGATCATGGGTACTCGCCTCCATGTCCATTCATCATAATAAGAACATGGGAACTCACATCCTGTTCAATTCTAAGGAGTATGGGAATCACCTCATATCTTTACATATGGAGGTCAAGGGTAATCGCCTCTAGCCTCATCAATTACATAATCTTTTCGTCTAGATTCATTTTAGGTGAGAAATCCTTTCAAACCTAGAAACATTCATGTGAGAAAACCTTTCACATTCATACATTCATAATTAAGCAATTTATGCAGGAAGTATCCATTCCTCAACAATAACATCAATTACTAACAATTCATATCATATGCCTTACTCTCAAAGCCCTAGATCTCATGATCATCATCTAAGCTTCATTCTTAAGCAATTCTTATCATAATTCATCAATCCTATAAGGACAAGCCTAAATCCACAAAGTTTCCCTTCACTGCATCAACCCAATTATATAAATTCTAGGTTAGAATTATGGAATAGGCATGGGTACATGTAATTTTACTCTAAAAACATGTAATTATACTAATTCTATCATAAACAATCACAATCCACACAATTGGATCCATAATCAACATAACCCATAACAATTGAAGAAACCCTAGCTAGAATTGGGGAATTCTTTATCAAATTGGAAGAGTTCTAGGGGACTCTATGGATGGAAGATATCCAAGGATGAAAAGCTATCATACCTTGATTACAATTCCCTCAAAAGCTTGAAGATTGGGAGACTTTCTCTTGGCCTAGCTCAAATTGCTTCTTCTTCTTCCAACTTCTGGGGAGAGAATATTTAAGAGTATTTTCTTTTGGGTTTTGAGTGAATGAGTTGAATGAGGGGTTTTGGGGGTTAAAAATCCTTATATAGGTATTTTAGACTTAGGCAAAATGACACCACATTGATTTATTTAAAACCGGAAAAGACCCAATTTTCCTTAAAAATAACTAACAGGTGACCACCTATGGACCCAGTCAACGGACCGTGGTCTGACCCACAGCCCATCCTGGTGAGCCGTGGTTCGTGGTCAGAAACTAAGAATTTGGGGTCTCGACCTACGGACCCCAACCACGGACCGTGGTCTGACCAACGTCCCGTTGGTTAGTTCGTGGGTCAGGATCCTCAGGGTTCCCTTGGGAAGGCCAACCATGGACCACACCTACGGTCTGTGGTCCACTCCACGGTCCGTGGATGACCGGTGTGGTTCGACTGCTACAACACTTGGAATGCTGCAATTTGCCCTTTTTAGATATGGGGTGTTACACTACTTGAAAGCATGCTTGCTGATTCCTAGAATTTGTCTTGTTAGTCTAATAGTCTAACCTTGGTGAATGCAAGAAATGATCTTGGAAAAAATCTTTTAGAGGGAACCCAAATTTCCTATCTTTTGTGACAACCTTGTGAGTGTGTGCTATCATCTTGGCACCATTTGAGCCTAAACTATTTGTTGTCAACCTTGTTGAAACCTCTTGAACCAAATATGTCCCCAACTTGTCACTCATAAATCCTTTTCTAAGAATTGGTTTGTTTGAATAGCTAACTTAGGCCAAAAGCTTAAGTTGGGGGTAAAAGTAAAGGAGAAGAGAAACTCAAGTGAAAGTAAGGAAAGGAGAGTGAGACTCAACCTTGAAGTTTGTTGTAAAAAGAAGTAACTCCTCATTATAAAAAAATGAGGAAAAGAAATTGTGTGTGAGCAAAAACTTGAAAATGAAATGAAAAAGAAGGTTGTGATGAAATAAAATGGGTGGTGTCCAATAAATTGAATGAAAAATAGAGATTTGAGTCTCCAAGTGAAAAGAATGAAAAGAACTTGCGAAGAGGTGAAAACGAGTACAACAATGCTTTGAAAACGTGAAGATTAGTTAAAATCTTATTTAGAACTGGATATCATTTCCAGCCTCCTAAGCCCTGGATTAATGGTATGTTTTCTCTCTCTAATTGTCTCTCCTATTTGCTTATGAGAAAAAACACAAGATCTCGTAGGAATACCCGATGATTTTAAATGTTTTAATCTGTGTCTCAAATTGATAGTTGTTTTGTATTATTTTATGTTTGATAATTATATATATTCATATCCTGAGGTGGATTTATTAGTATTAACACATGAGTTTACATAAAATATGAAGGTAAAAGAACATGCCCTCTTCTTCTATCCTAAATAATGAGTAGTGAGAATGTTTTCACCAGGCTATCATCATCATTATTATTTTCATCCGGCTTTTGGTATCTATATTGAATTTTGATTACATAGGAATTTATATAGAAAATGAGTACTTACCACTCCACCACAATCATGTTAGTGACTTATTTATATTTGCTTCTCCATATGTATTTTTATTTATATATTTTATGCTAGTTCTATTCACATAATAAGATATATATAGTAATATAATATATGCTTTTAATATTTGTATATGATCGTTATTCATGATTACACCAATAAATAGATGATGACATATGTCTTAACAAACATGGTTATCACAAAAAATATAGTTAAATAATATTCATCTTAATATATCACTTAATCATGATAAAAAAAATAGTATAATTTGATATAACTGACGCAAATAAGTTTTTATCTCCTCTTAAATAATCATGAACATAATATATGTGCAACTTACTACACTTTGTGATTAGTTAGTAATATGATATAAATTTTCTATTTAATATATTTATTTTGTGTCCTTGTATAATATTTTATTTATTTTCTTATATTAGAACCTTTTTTCAATTGCATTGAAATGTCCTTACTAATCATTTTTAATTTAATTCCATTTTATAGGGTGGTCTTGGTCGGATGGTCCGAACAACAACATTAAATCCCACTGGTAAGATCAAGTTTTGTATTTAATAGTTTTCACTAAATTTGAGCTAAAATCTCAATTCATTTATATTAGTTTGGTTATTGGCTTTTTATTATTTTAATAGGTCTAATGTATTACAATGGAATCTATCACCTATTTTACCAGTACAATCCAAATGGAGCAGTATGAGGCAATATTGTTTGAGCTCATTCAGTGTTTATTGGCATGATTAACTGGATCAATTTAGAGACCATAATTTATTCATCGGAGGTGTTTGAAAAATATTGTACTTGGTCCGGATCAACCACTATTCTTTCGTGAAATAAGCATGTTGTCCTATACACTGGAATAGTGGATGACAAAGAAACTCAAGTACAAAATTATGCAATATCAGCTAACTTGTTTGATCCATTTCTCCGTAAGTGGATCAAGCTTGATAATAATCCATTAATAGTTGTGGACGAAAGCATCAACAAGACCAAATTTGGTGATCCAACTATAGCTTGGTTAGGTCAAGATTGGCGTTGGAGAATGATTGTTGGCAGCTTTAGAAAAATGATAAACGATTAGCAATATTGTATCGGAGTAGGGACTTCATGAAATGGACCAAAGCCGCTCACTCCATTCATCTACTAAGATTGGAAACTGGGAATGTGTTGATTTATTTCCAGTATCATTGGAGAAAACAAATGGTTTGAACACATCGTTTAATGACGACAAAATAAAAAATGTTATGAAAATCAGTCTGGATATTACCAAATTTGACTACTACACCATTGGAACCTATGACACAAAAAAAAGATAGATACGTCCCCGATGATACAATGATCAATGGATGACATGGATTGAGACTGTATTATGGTAATTTTTATGCATTTCAGACCTTTTATGATCCTAGCAAGAATCAAAAAAATTTGTAGGGATGGACAAATGAATATGACGTTTTCCCAACAGATTCCATCAACAAAAATTGGTCTGGAATTCAGGCTATTCCTCATAAATTATGGATTGATCTTAGTGACAAACATTTGATTCAATGACCGGTTGAAGAATTGGAAATGCTAAGAAAGCAAAAGATCGAGCTAAGAAATTATAAATTAAACAAGGGAGAAAATGTGGAAGTTCAAGGAATCACATCTGCACAGGTTTGATTTTTTTTTTTTTTTTTTGTTTAAAAGAATAAATATATTTTTTTTATGAATTATTATGACACATAATAAGTTACATGTTTGAGTCATGTAAACAACCACTAAAATTTATGTTAGAACATCCTACAATATCATTTTCCTGGACATGTGACTATTTCTCAAATTTACAATAATGTAAGATGTTTTATGATCTGAAGTGGTTTTTTGTATGAAATTATATGACAAGAAAAATATAGAGCTAATTTGTGAGTGTTAATATGATGACAGGTTGATGTTGAAGTTACATTTTCCTATTCAAGCTTGGAAAATGCAGAAGAATTTGATCCTAGTTGGGCTTATCTTTATGCCCGTGATGTATGTGCTATTAGGGGTTTGATAGTTCATGGTGGACTTGGTCCATTTGGACTCCTAACACTGTCTTCTGAAAACTTGGAAGAGTATACATCTGTATTTTTCATAGTTTCTAAGACCCAAGATAAATACAAGGTTCTCAAGTATTTTGATGCCTCAAGGTTTATCTTTTGATCAAATTCTTTTATCAACAAGTATTGTAGTGAGATCCCTCCCCTTAAACATGAGAGATCTCAGAATTAAATTTTAAAAATGAAAAAATACTCATAGAAAATTCCCTGCCTATTTAACAGATCTTATGTGATGCGGATTTAAGTTAGTTGGGCCAATGAATTCTGGATATCAAATAATTATAAACATAAAAAATGTTGTTATCCTTATGCTTTTGCAATAACATACAATTTCCATTTTATTTTATTTTATTTTAATTTGATACGTAGCGTTAGAAATCATACAAAGATGTATAAACCATCTTTTGCTGGATATGTTGATACAAATTTAACCGATAAAAGATTGTCGCTACTGAGTTTGGTAAGCTTTCTTTGGTAATTTTTTCATATCAAATGCACTCAAAACTCATAATTTCAACTCATTTTTCTTTTGTGTTGTGTTGACAATTGATTGATTTTTTTTCCAGACCGATCACTCCGTTGTTGAAAGTTTTGGTGATGGTGGAAAGACATGCATTACATCAAGAGTTTATCCAGCTTTAGCCATCTATGGTGACACACATTTGTTTGCTTTCAACAATGGTACTAAGACAATCAAAATTGAGACTCTTGATGTCTGGAACATGGGTAAATCCAAGAGATAGATTTAAAACATAAGTGCTTTCAATTTTTCTTTCTCTTTCTGTGTTGGCCTTTTTTGGACGAGAACTTGTACAAATTTGCTATGTCTAGTAAACCTTGAATAAAATATTCATCTTTTCTATTAAACTAAATTGATGACGCTTAATATAGAATGCAATTATCTTTCTACTAAGTTCTTAATTCATATCAAAGTATACAAGTATTTACTTATTCCTTGTGTATATATATGAATTGTAGACAAATAAATGACTTATATACATGTAACTCAATGTAATGAAGTCGAGAATTTCTCCAGCTAGGAGGAAAGGATTGAGTTCGGTGGCATATTTACAAATAATATTTGGTTTGGACTCTGAAGTTAAGTCCATATGCCTATTTTACTATTTAGGTCTAGTTTGTTTAATCCTTGGATTTAAAGTTTTGCTAGAGAAAAAAAAATAAGATTGAAAGGAAAAGGAATATATAAATGTTGGAGCCAAAATTATTCTCATTTTAAAGTACATAAACATTATACAAAACATTTACACAAATTCCAAAGTACATAATCATTATACAAAATATTTACACAAATTCCAAAGTACATAAATATTATACAAAATATTATACAATCTTGTAGACACTTGTCATGCCTTTCAAACAAAAAAATGGTAGAAACTCGGAACTACAAACTCTTTGTGGAAACACTTTATGAAAGTCAAGTACTTCCACAATATGCACCCTACCAAAGTTCAATGGAGTAGAGGACAACCTCAAAGCTGTAAAACACTTTGTATCATAAAGAAAGAGGTGGATAAAAACATCATGTGAAACGTAGGAATAGGAGATGTGGATTTTTGGTATGACAACTGGACTAAACTTGATCCTTTATATCTCATGTCTCCTGAAAATGAACCCCAACAAAAAATCAGTGTCAAGGATGTCTACAATGATGGAATTTGGGAATAGGACAAGTTGCATTTCAAAGAGATGAAGACACTAAAGATAAGATTAGAAAGCTCAATGTTAGTTTGAATAATAATAAGAGAGACTAAAGTCATTTGGATCCCTAACACCGATGGTAACTTCACTATCAAATCCTCCTAGAAGACTTTTACACAGAAGAATAAAATAGTTTCATGGCATAAATATATCCCCTTTAAAACCTCTTTCCTCAACTAGAGAGCAATCAAAGATAAAATTGCCCACTAATGAAAGAGTATCCAGATTTGGGATTCAGATTGACCCTATTGCTATTGTTGTAACTACAATAATATGGATCCCATCATAGAAGACATTAATCACATGCTAAAAGAATTTGGAGTTTTTTTGCAGGTTCACTTGAAATTGAACACACTAGTAGGAGCCACAAAACGATGTTACTCAACTAGTGAAACTACCAATCCCACAAAATCTTTGCAATCTATATAACCAAGATTCTTCCTCTAATCATAGTGTGGGAGCTATGAAAATCAAGATGCAGTAATAAGTTTGAAAACTTTAGGGTATCCTTTCATAGAACCAAAAGTAATGTTTTAAATACTCTCGTGCATGTTCTAAAAATAATTTTAGAAGAGCTAACCGAGGAGAGGAATGGAGCACAACATGCAGAGCTTGCGAAGCAGTCATTGAACGGAGAATTTCAAGAGTTGTCAAATAGATCAAAACTCCCCCTCACACTGTTAAGTTGAATAGTGGTGAGAGTTGTTTACTTGATATATGTGATGGAAAAAACAGAGATGAGAAGGAAAACATGGACTCTATTCAATTCGCAAAATATTAATCATGCCTCTGAAGTACATCAAGTGAACTCTTTAAATAGATTTTTACTCATGGAAAAAATTACGTAGCAATCCACTAACTCCTACGATTACTTAACTACTAAAAAACTCAAAAGATTCTCCTAACTCTATTCAACAACCTAGTTATTTGCTAAAGACTCACTCAGCTAAAACACTAGCTAACAACTGAAAGAGAAAAAATAATAACTAACAATCCCTCCCTTAAATTGAAAGTCACACCATCAGTTTAACATTGTTGCATCAGACAACTTGTTTTAAATGTGATTTTCCAAAGTGCAAACACCAAGTAATTTTCTGAACTTCAGGAAGGATGCTAACTTGGGAGATTTGGTAAACACATCAGCAATCTGATTTTCACTTCTATAGAAGATGAGATCAATTACTCCATCTTTTGTGAGGTCCCTTAAAAAATGAAATTTGACATCAATATGTATACTTCACCCATGTTGAACAACATTTTTGGAGAGCTTTATTGCTGAACAACTGTCACAATAAATGGTAGTAGAGCCATTCTGCTTGAAGTGAATTTCTTCAAGAACCTTGCACATCCAAATTGCTTGACAGGCACATGCTGCTGCCACAAATTCAGCTTCTATAGTTCATAAAGTCACAACTGATTGCTTTCATGAAGACCATGAAATTGCTCCCGACGTACTCTTCCGATCATCCAAATCTCCAGCATAATCATTGTCAGTAAATACAGACCGTAATTAGTAGTTCCTTGCAAGTATAAAAAAAGTCTCCTTGCGGCTAGAAGATGTGTCTCTTTGGGACTTTTCATGTATCTGCTAATAAGACTTACAACATGCATAATATCAGGCCTTGTGGCCGTTAAATACATCAAACTTCCCACTATTTTCTTGTAAAGACTGTTGTCAACTCTTCTTCCTCCGGGTTCTTTAGTGAGCTTCGAACCGAACTCAGTGGGACTGCTAGCAGAGTTGCAACTCTTCATCTGAAACCTGTCCAAAATCTCTTGAGCATACTTCTTTTGTGTGATGAAAATCCCATCAGCAGATTGAATAACTTCAATGCCAAGAAAATAATGCATCATTCTATTATTTGTCATATCAAATTCCACCATCATGGACTTTTTAAAACTTTCAACCATAGAGATGTTATTTTCGGTGTAAATTAAACTATCCACATATAAACAAACAATGAGCATGTTTCCTTAATCATCATTCTTTGTAAAGAGTGTGTGCTCATATGGATATTTCTTAAATCCCTCCTTAGAAAACAAAATCATTTATACGACTATACCTAACTCGTGGAGCTTGTTTTAGTCCATACAATGCCTTCTTTAATTTACACACCTTATGTTCTTCTCCAACCTTGACATAACCAGGAGGTTGATCAACAAATTAAATACATGTTCATCCAAGTCTCCATGTAAGAAGGCTGACTTGACGTCCATTTGAAAAATGGGCCATGAGTGTTGAGCTGCCAAAGCTATCACTAATCTAATAGTTTCAAGTCGTGCCACCGGAGCAAAAACTTCTCTGTAGTCCACACTGAACTCTTACTTATAGCCTTTAGCTACTAAGCGTTTTTTGTGCCGCTCGACTGTACCTTTCTTTTTCATCTTTTTCTTGTATATCCACTTGACTCTAATTGTCTTATGCCCTTTTGGAAGCTCAGTCAACTCCCAAGTGTCATTTCTATCAATTGCTATCATTTCTTCATCCATTGCCTTTTGCCATTTTGCATCTTTAACAGCTTCTTCAAAGCTGGTAGGATCACTTTCTGAAAATAGGGAAAAATGAATTAGTGGATCTTCCGATTGATCAATTCCAGTTACCTTAAAATCTACCATCCATGCGGGTCTATTTTTTTTTATCATTGGGGTCGCTCCACTTCTTGTGTAGGAACTGAAATTAGTGATTGAACTTGTTCTAAATTTGCCAACTGTTATGTCTCCTCTAGTTGCAGCGTTTCCTTTTCAAAAGCAACAGGAAGAAGTTGTTGATCTCCTTTGTCCTTCCATGACCAGGTAGCATCATCATAAAAAATTACATCTTGGCTAATGACAATTTTCTTGGTGTTAGGATTATACAACTTATAAGCCTTAGATTGATTACTATCACCAAGAAAAATGCATTTTTCTCGTTTATCATCTAGCTTGATCCTTTTCTGACATGGAACATGAGCATAAGCCACACATCTGAAGATTTTGAAATAGTCGACACTTGGTTTCTGATGGCTCCATGCCTCCTCTGGAGTCATATTTTGAATAGAGAAAGTTGGACTTCTGTTTAAAATGTGAATGCTCCAATCAACAGCTTCTGGCCAAAAACTTTTTGAGACCCCGCTCCTTGTCAAAATGCTACACACCATATTGAGGATTGTGCGATTCTTCCGCTCACAAACACCATTTTGCTGAGGTGTGTAAGTTGTTGTAAGTTGCCTCTTGAAAAGTGAATTGGGTACCATGACCAGAGATGATGGACAAGGGCACTCCATGCAATCTCACCATTTCCCTCAAAAACAACTTAGCATGTTCCTCTGTTGAATAAGAGACCTTGATAGGAATGAAATAAGTCGATTTCGTCATTTGATCTACAATAACCCAAATCGAGTCGTGTTGTTTCCGGGTGCGTGGTAAACCAACAATGAAGTCCATTTTCACATCTTCCCACTTCCAAGTAGGAATGCTAATATCTTGAGATAAACCTCTCGACTTTTGATGCTCAACTTTCACTTGTTGACAATTAGGATTTAGCCACAAATTCTACAATATCCTCCTTCATCCCATTCCACCAATAGATATCCCGCAAGTTACGGTACATCTTGGTGGATCTCGGGTGAATGGAATATCGAGAATTATGGGCTTCCGCTAAAATCTGCTCTCTCAAGTCATCAACATTAGGAAAGCACAAACGACCTTGATATCGAAGCACACCATCTTCCCCTTGGGAGAAAGCCTCAACGGACTTTTTAAGCACCGCTTACTTTAATTCAACCAAAGTTGGATCAAGACCTTGCTTAGCTTTCACATCCTTCACAAAGGAAAATTCTAAATTGTTGTGCACCATAACACCACCCTTGGTAGAGTCAACTAGTCGAACATCCAATCGGGCCAATCCATGAATATCGCAAACCAACTCTTTCTTATCATCCTTTATATGAGCAACACTACCCATCGATAGTCGACTAAGAGCATCCGCCACCACATTCGCCTTACCGGGGTGGTAGAGAACACTCATGTCATAGTCCTTCAATAATTCAAGCTACCTCCTTTGGCAAAGATTCAAATACTTTTGATTAAATACATATTCCAAACTCTTGTGGTCGATAAAAACATCCACATGAACACCATACAAATAATGCCTCCAAATCTTAAGAGCAAACACAACCGCCACTAGTTCAAGGTCATGGGTAGGATAATTCTTCTCATGAATCTTAAGTTTCATTGAAGCATAGGCAATGACTTTCCCATTTTTCATAAGGAAACATCCTAACCCAATTCTCGAGGCATCATAATAAATAACAAAACCATCAGTCCCTTCCGGTAAAGTCAACACTGGAGCAAAAGTAAGTCTATCCTTCAATTCTTGGGAACTCTTTTCACATGCCTCTGACCATATGAACTTAACCTTCTTTTGGGTCAATGTCGTCAATGGAGAGGCAATCGAAGAGAACCCTTCAACAAACATTTTATAGTAACCGGCTAAACTTAAGAAACTTCTAATGTCCGAAGGGAATAGATGTCTAAGCCAACTCTTGACCGCATCCGTATTCTTAGGATCTACCTCAATACCCTTGCTAGAAACAATATGACCAAGAAAAGCCACGGACCTTAGCCAAAACTCACATTTACTAAACTTTGCAAAAAATTGTTGGTCCTTGAGAACTTGAAACATAATCCTCAAATGATCGGTGTGCTCGCCATCACTTCTTGAATAGATCAGTATGTCATCTATGAACACAATAACAAACATGTTAAGATATTGTCTAAACACCTTATTCATCAAATCCATAATTGTTGTTGGAGCATTAGTCAACCTAAACGACATTACCAAAAACTCATAATGACCATACCGAGTTCAGAAAGTCGTCTTCAGAATGTCATCCTCTTTCACCCTTAATTGGTGATAACCCGACCGAAGGTCAATCTTAGAGAAGTAACTTGCCACTTGAAGTTGGTCAAACAAGTCATCTATCCTTGGGTGATGATATTTGTTCTGAACGGTAACCTTGTTCAATTGTTGATAGTAAATACACATACGGAGTGAACCATATTTCTTTCTCACGAACAAAACTAGAGCACCCCATGGAGAGAAACTCGGTTGGATGAAACCCTTATCTAACAAATCTTTCAATTGCTCTTTTATTTCCTTAACAGAGATAGGTCGCGTATCCGGGAGAAGGTCAATACCGAAGTCTATCTCCCTCTCAGAAGGAATATCGGGTAGATCATCTGGGAACACTTTCGGGAACTCATTTACAATGGGGACCGACTCAAGAGTAGGGATCTCGCAATCTATATCCCTTACCCTAACTAGATGGTAAATGCAACCCTTAGAAATCATCTTTCTAGCCTTAAGACAAGAAACAAACTGACCCTTAGGTATAGAATTTCCCCATTTTCTACTTTAAGATGGGTTCATTCAGAAACTGAAACTTGACTACACGTGTTCTATAATCAATAGAAGCATAACATGAATGCAACCAATCCATACCAATGATAACATTTAAATCTATCATATCAAGCTCTACTAGGTCAACATGAGTGACTATATGGGACAAGGAGACGGGACACTTTCTATAGAGCTTCATAGCCACTATGTACTCACCGACGAGAGTAGAGACTGAAAAAAGATCTAACAACACATCCGAAAGAATATCAAACCTCATACCCACATATGGCGTCACAAAAGACAAGGTAGCACGAGGTCAAGTAAAGCATAAACATCAAGTTGGAAGACTTTCAACATATTGGTAACCACAGCGGGAGAACCTTTTTGTTCACCACAAGTCTGAAGTGCATAGAATCGGTTTTGCTTTGGAGCACTTGAACCCGAACCACTAGGCGGAACTTGTTTACCTTTTCTCCCTTTAGCCATAAGCATTGGGCAATCCCTCATTTTATGACCATTTTTTCCACAATTGAAGCAACCCTCCGTGCCAACTAAGCACTTGCCCTTATGCTTTCTTCCACATCTAGCACAAGTAGACAATGATAATCCACTACCATCCCCTCATTGAGGCTTAGGGTTAGACACCCTATCTTTGTTGAACTTAGACGGAGCATTAGAGGAACCTTGATCGGAAAACCTTTGTCTAAACTTAGAACAATCATGTCCATCGGACCTTGAGTGTGAGAAGTTACCATCACTGGTTTTAGCCCTTTTTGCCTCCCTAGACCTTTCCTTAAGTTTATCCTCTTCGATTTGTTAAGCATGAAACATGAGACGAGAAATATCCATGTCATTAATAAGCATAGCGGTACAACATTCTTTAACAACCATTTCAGAAACACCCGAAATGAACTTACTCATCTTTGCCCTAGGATTGACAATCATAGTAGGAGTATATCGAGACAATTGTGTGAACTTCAAAGCATATTCCTTCACACTCATATTTTCTTGACGGATGTTGATGAACTCAAGCACATTTGCCTCCCTTATCTCAAGGGGAAAGAACCTATCAAGGAAAGCAACTTTGAACTTTTCCCAATCAAGAGGACCCACATCTTCCGCTCTCCCTTCTTTCCATTGGTTAAACCATATTTGAGAAACCCCTTAAGTTGATAAGCGACCCAATTCTACCTTTTCCACTGGCGTCACTCTCATGATCATCAACACCTTGTAAACCTCATCAATGAACTCTTGAGGGTCTTCCTTAATCTTAGAACCATAAAACTCTGGAGGATTCATTCTAGTAAAGTCCCTCACTATAGATGCCGTTGTACCCACAATTTGGGTTCACGGGAGCCGCAACCTCCCTAATGGCTTAGGTCATTATGGCTTGAGCCAACACTTGAAAAGCAACCTTAAACTCCGTATTAGTCACTTGCTCGGCCAAAGGATCGACCAAAACTTGAGGAGCTTGAGGAGGAGCCTCTTGATTCATATTATCTCCCGCATTCCTTCTAGCATATGCCCTTCGAGTGGCCATATCCTGTATAGTATCAGATAAGGATTAGGAGAGAGACGTTATAGAGTTAAACTCTATTGCATGACTTTAGAGTAACGAAAGAAGTAGAGTTTCCTAAGCATCTTATAGCCTCTCATTCATAAGGGTGGCGCGCTTCACACTCATGAACAAGACTCTACTCGATATGGATTAATAGACTTCCTAGGACCTTACTAAACCTTGTGCTCTGATTACCATGTTTGTCACGACCCAAGGTAGCTCATAGGCGTAACATGGCATACAAGACCCCGAGAGGCCTCATACAAGCGACTTAGACTTCATTATACAAGATAATAGAAATATAAGATTCAAAAGACAGTCTCAACATAAAAGAGTTTGTAAAATGAAGTGGATATCTAAGTATCGTCTCAAAGCCATCTAGTACATAAGAGGTGCTCGGGACGTGGCCCATACATCAAGTCCAAAAACTGAAATAAGATGACATAATGAAATAAAGGCTCGGTCCTCGAATGTAGGAGGACTCACCAATCTTCAAGTCTCTACTAACAATCCCTAGCCACGGAAGTTCGAACCTGGAGCGTCGGACCCTACATTTTGATAAGAAATGTAGGTAAGAGTATGTTTTAGTACAAAAAATGCACTAAGTATGAAGGTCATGCATAAAACATTTGAAAACATGCTTAAAAGGGGACATTTTCATACATGCAATGACCAAGCTAAAACATGAGGTAAAAGAGTTAAACATAAGTCATATAAACATGGTCAATGCAAGCTAACATCTTTAAAACATTCGTGAGATGCTTCTTGAAGTAACCTTAGTTCATTATTGTGGGAGATTTACCTTTAACCGACACATAAGACCATGTGAGCGATCAACACGGAATCTGGTTTCTACCCCACACCGAAAAGGGGTGTCCTACTTGCCAAGGTAAGACCATGAACTTATAGCTAATTTCTATCTAAGACAATCATCCTATGGGGGCACATAGGTATGGGATAATGAGATTGCTTCTAGAAATCCGACCAATACTAACGGGAGAGCTTCCATCTCAATATCCTCTCGGTGCTAAGCGTAAATCCTACAGAATAGTCAATTTCTTATCTTGTCTTTATCATCCATGGAAAGGCACGTCATATTGTCAATCCAAGCTAATTAACTCATAAGTTATCCCTAGAAAGGTACCATTAAGAATACCAATCAAAGCTAGTTTTCAATTCATGCTTTTACGTGTTCATGAGAGACCCTTTCACAACACAACAACATTGATACTTTACTCTCAAAGCATCCTTAAGACATTTACATCAATTTCACAAGAACATGCATAATTCCATAACTCTCTTATCATAGTTCAAAACCACTTTCAATTATGATAATCTAGAAAACAAGGGTTAGACATGGGTTCATGGGAGTTCATCATAAAATCATGTAATTATCTCAATTCATGCTTGTTAGATCATAAAACAATTAAGTAAATCAATATTTAAAGAACCCATGACATGGAAGAAAAATCCTAACTCAATTGGGGATTTCTAACTTTGTAAATCGGAAAATTTGGGAACTCCATGGACGAAAGGGCTCCATGAATGAAGACTATCATAGCTCAATGCCAAAATCTTGCCTTCAATGGTGGAATTTGAGGCTTAACCTGAAAACCCTAGGTTGACTCCTTCTTCTTCAAGCTTTCGAGAGAGAGAAATATTTTGGAGAGGAAGATTTGTTCTTCTTTTAGGAATTTGAGAGAATGATTTAAAATCGGGAAATTTGGGGTTAAAAATACTTATATATGACTTCTAGGTAAGGGTAAAACGACATAGTATTAGGATAGAATAATTGGGAAAAGAACCAAAAGCCCTTAAGAAAATAACTGTCGAGCTCACCGACGACCACGACCTACGGTCCGTCGATCAACTCAAGGACGGTCCTGGTTGGGCGTCGATGAGTTCAGAGACCAATAAATTTTGGACCTCAAATGACGGGACCCACCCACAAGCCGTGGTCCCACTGACGGGTTGTGGTTCCCGATCGTGGTACATTCTATGTACTAACTTATACATCTTGCCTACATTGTTTCACTAATGTAGTGTCTAGCGCTCCTACTTCCCACACCCGTGGCTAGATTGATCCTTAGAGTTTTTGAACAGATTGGTAACTCTTCATGTTCGGAGGACTGATACTCTTTTATTGTTTTCATTTCGGATTTTATATGTGATGTATGGATTACGTCTCAATCACTCCTATGATGTAATAGATGGCTTTGAGACTTATGTTAGACTTCCGCTACTTTTTGTCAAACTCCTTATTAATCGAAAATGTCTTTTGAACTCTTTAAGATTCTATCATCTTGTACATGTATGCTAATTAAGTGACTTGTATAGGGTCTCTCGGGGTCCTATACGCCATGTTACGTCTAGAGTGTACTTTGGGTCGTGACAATTACTTAAGGTTAGAGTGTAAACGTTTCCTTTCCCAGTGAAGGGTAGCTAATTTTCATCACAATTGTTATATTACGCTCGCAATTATAACTCAAGCTCTCAAATTCTTGAATTTCTATGATGTCGCGTGGCAATTAATTAACCTTGAAAAATAAATTTTTTTTAAAAAAGGAAAGAAAATACGTTGCTTTAAGTTTAATTGCAGCGAGATCTGGTGGACCGCTGCACACGCTTTACAGGCGCGTACGAAGCAACATCTTCACCGGTAACAGATTTAAAATTCCGATATCTTCTCTCTCTCACTCAACCTCCACCAAACTCGCTGATCTATTCTCCATCCTCTCTCTCAATTTATCGCCTGGATTTGCGCCTTCATCCATGGCGTGCATTTCAGTCCAGTGCTTACTACTACTGCCCACTCTCGCAATACTATTATCACTCTTCACATCAGTGGAATCCTCAATTCACATCTATAACAGAGATCCATTCAGAGAAGTTGGAAATGCTTACCTTGTCTCCGGTGGAAGTGAAGGCGTCGCTTCCTCCCACTTCATTCCTCCGCCCCGTCGCCCATTTCGCTCTACGGCCCATGATGGCCTCTCTTATATCAGGTTAACTCTTCAATTACTCTTGGGCTCCAACTATATATGTGTGTGTTTATATGTATCCAAGCAACTTTAGGAATCAAAGTCTAAATCCAGTTGAGGGACATTTTTTCCATCTGTTCCAAGTTTTGGTTTGTTCTGTCGGGGCGATCAAGCTGACTAAGATACTATTAAGTCTTTTTTTAGAAGAAGAAGAATATTGCACTACTTTAAATCCAGGATCCACCTAAAACCTTAACAATATCTGTATAAAAATGAAGAGGAATATTACACAACTTTAAATTCTGGATCCACCTAGATAGCTGGTTCATTCATAATTGCAAGTATATATATGTTATGTACACTGTAACCACTGAGCTGGTTAAGACATTGTTGTAAACGTATATTTTATGTAAGGTACATCATTACCACTGACTTTAAATCTGAGATCCACCTTTGATAGATTACCCACAAGTATTATGAAAAGATGGTCAGATCTAAAATGATACTTGGTCTGCACTTTTTATTAAATTTCCGGAAGATCTATTGTGATGTTGGTGCAATTTAAGGGACAATACTGATAGATAGATTTTGGGCTCAGTGACATTGTTCGTAACCTATTGCATTAGTATCTGATGATTTGAACATTTAAAGGTTTGAGAATATCACATTTTGGAGGAGCAAAGCAGCTGCAGACCAGCATCCAACTATGGCGTATAATAGTGGGTTGGTTCAAATCATAATATTTGAGGCTGCAGATCGTGACAATATTGGTGGTTCGCCATATGGTGGGCAAAGGTCCATTTGTTGCACCGCTGATCTTGCTAAACTTGAAGGTTGCAAGCAAGGCGAAGTCATTAGAACACCCTCAGTGACGGATGCTAATTGGCCAATGGTGTTGAATGTAAACTTTAAAGGAAGACAGCTGTCAGTCCAATTGAAGAAGAAGGAGGTTTACATAAAAAAGACGGGAATGTATAACCTCTTCTTCATCTCATGTGATCCTAAGCTTAAGGGAATGAAGGTATCTGGGAGGACAGTATGGAAAAATCCTGATGGATATTTGCCTGGTCGAATGTCGCCCCTAATGAAGTTTTATGCTATAATGACCGTAGCATATATACTTCTCACTGCAATCTGGTGTCTTCAGTATGTCAGACACCGGCAGGACGTTCTGCCGCTCCAGTACTGCATCACTGGAGTTATTGCCCTTGGGTTATTGGAGATGATATTTTGGTATTTTGATTATGCTTATTTCAACAATACTGGTGCAAGGCCTGTGGGACTCACAAGTTGGGTTGTTACAATTGGAGCCACAAGGAGAACTGTTTCACGCCTTCTTATTCTTTCTATCTCAATGGGTTATGGTGTTGTTCGCCCTACCCTTGGTGGTCTCACCACAAAGGTGCTCCTTCTTGGAATAACCTATTTTGTGGCATCTATACTGCTAAACATTACCGAATACGTTGGTACAATAAATGACATTGCAGGGCGAGCAAGAATTATGTTGGTCCTTCCTGATGCATTATTAGATGCATTCTTGATCTTATGGATTTTCACTTCTCTTTCAAAGACACTGGAGCAGCTGCAGGTTGATATCTTACTGTTTATATTGAAACTTGTGTACAACTACATCTTCCAAACGTCTCATCTCCTTTTTTTCTCATAAAATTTCTGATTCTCTCGCGACTTGTTTTCTTCAGGCAAAGAGGAGTTCTGTGAAGTTGGATATTTACAGACAATTTTCAAATGCATTAGCAATCACTGTCATTGCTTCAGTTGCATGGATTGGATATGAGGTTTGTGTTTGATGCATGAACTTTAGAAATTAAATCAATAAGGCTTTTTAATTTGATCAGCATGATATAACTACTTAGAGGCTTGTCCTATAAGCTTGTCCCTTAGGTCTATCGTAATTTCCTTGTTTAAAAGGTTCACTAAATGTGGGCATACTAGGATATGGTTTCAGTACTACCTAAGTACTTTTCTGGATATAATACAAAGTTACTATTTATCAAAAAAAAAATGTGGGCATACAAGGAGAGATAAGATTAGGAACAAAGATATATGGGGCAAGGGGGGAGTGACTACCTTGGTGGACAAGATGAAGGAAACAAGATTGAGATGGTTCGGGTATGTGAAGAGGAGTACAGAGGCTCCAGTGAGGAGTAAGGCTGGCAAACGGACAGGACCGGATCAACAGGACCGGTTTTACCGGAACCGGTCCTCGTTACCGGATTTCGTTACCGGAACCCGTTTTACTGGAAATTTCCAAAGGTTCCGTCCGGTCCCTTAGTTACCGGATTGGAACCGGTTTGGACCGGACCGGAACCGGTTCTTACCGGATCATTGTGTACCGGTAATTTTTTTTTTTTTTATTAACTTTAATTATTATATAATATTATATTATTAATTAATAAAATTATATTATTAAAAAACTTCAATTTAAAACTTTAAACTTTAAAGTTACTTT